>LNAC01000148.1:3051388-3092865 GCA_002007465.1 Ailurus styani | reverse complement strand
ATATATATATAGGGCTCCTGGCTCAGTTGGTTAAGCAGCTGCTTTAGGCTCAGGTCTTGATCTCAGGGTCATGGGATCGAGGCCCACATCGGGCTCCCTATTCAGCGGGGAGCCTGCTTCCTCCTCTCTCTCTGCCTGCCTCTCTGCCTACTTGTGATCTGATCTCTCTGTGTGTCAAATAAATAAATAAAATCTTTAAAGAAACACAAAAACAAACAAAAAAAAACCCAATATATATACATATACACAATGGCTAACAAGACAGACTATGCAGTTCCAGCACTGCCCCACAATCTAGCAGGTTAAATATATGTGAAACAAATGGGTACTTCATAAAAAGTACTCAATATTTAATTTTAGGCCATTTGTTCCTGAGTTGATTGGGAGGGTCCTGGTGAAAATAAGATAATACCTTTAATCTACAACTGGATGATAGTACTCAAAATTTTAAGATTTCTTTAAAAAATGAATTTATTATCTCAAACTGATGAATTACACCGAAAATTCAGCAAGATTAAGGATCTACAAAGTGATTTATGCAGTGATAACCTTACTTTCCCTGATTTTAGGCTATGCCCTCAAACTTAAATGTCAGTACATAACCATCTCTATTTTTGAAGTAAAGGGTGTTTGTTCAATGACTCATAAGTCATATCCACCTTTCATAAGTACAGCTCTCTCAATCCACAAATGAAATACTTTCAAAAGCTTTCTTCAGTATTACTACAGAATGGCTTAATTATACTCTGTGAGGGCGCCTGGGTGGCTCAGTGGGTTAAAGCCTCTGCCTTCAGCTCAGGTCATGATCTCAGGGTCCTGGGATCGAGGCCCGCATCGGGCTCTCTGCTCTGCAGGGAGCCTGCTTCCTCCTCTCTCTCTGCCTGACTCTCAGCTTACTTGTGATCTCCTTCTCTGTGTCAAATAAATAAATAAAACCTTTAAAAAAAAATTATACTCTGTGAAAGGTGCTACAACTGGGAGGAAATGAGTGCAAGATTAATACCTGCTCTTAAACCCCTGCCATTTATTGTCATATCTTGCACTGCATTCCGGGCAAGTTTTAATAACCACAGACTGCAACTATTGCTATACCCAGGAATCCCTCAGAAAGCTTGTTAGAATGACACATTTCTGAACTCCACCTTTAGGTCTAGGGTGTGGCTCAAGAATTTGCGTTTTCAATTTGGTTGAGAAACTAATGCCAACACAATCCTTGATTTGAAGATTAGCTAGGTGCACCAGAGTGGGAGTGAATGAGAAGACACCTGTGATACGGAGTTAGGATCTAAAGCATAATATAAATTAAGTCCACAGGGGTTTTGAAGGTATCTTGGAAAGGTAAACATTGTCACTGAGGATGATCATCTGTTCACTGTTCTCTGAATTTGCCTAGTCATTGGAATCATCTGGGGACCTTTGTAAAGCAGTTCATCCCTGGCTTTGTCTCCCAGATCAGTGGTTCCCAACTTCATCTGCTCCACAGAATCACCTAAGGAACATCAAAGTATCCAGATATCCAGGCCATACCACAGACTGAATCAAAATCTCTAGGGGTCAACCGGGGCATGAATTTGTTTTGTTTTAATTTTTTCTTGAGATATAATTGATATGTAATATTATATTAGTTTCAGGTGTACACCATGATTCAATACTTGCATATATTGCAAAAATCTAGTTAACATTCATCCCCACACCGTTACAATTTTTTTTCTTGTGATAAAAACTTTTTTTAAGATTTATTTATTTTTAAGATTTATTTATTTATTTGAGAGAGGGAGACGCAGCCTTCCCACTGAGCAGGGAGCCCAATGCAGGGCTCGATCCCAGGACCCCAAGATCATGACCATGAGTTGAAGGCAGATGCTCACCTGACTAAGCCACCCAGGCACCCCAAAAACTTTTAAGATTTACTTGCTTAGCAACTCCAAAATACACAGTGCAGAGTTATTAACTACAGTCATCATACCATGCATCACATTACATCCCCATGACATATTTACTTTGTAACTGGAAGAACTTTTGACCGCCTTCACTCATATTGCCCACCACCTCCTACCTATTTCTTCCACCACCACCCCCCCAACACACACACTTCTGACAGCCACCAATCCGTTCTATGTTTTTTGTTTTGGGGAGTTGTTGTTCTGTTTCATTCTTTAGATTCCATATATTTATGAAAGCATATGTATTTGGGTTTTTTTTTCTGTCTGATTTAGTTCATGGCCATTAGTATTTTTTAAAGCTCCCCTGTGATTTCAGTGTATAACCAATGTTTGAGTGACTATGCTAGAGATTGAGTCTGGTAGTGACCAAGAATCAGAATTTTTAGCAACAGCTCCAGGTAATTCTTATAAACACAAATTTTGGCAGTTATTAAATTTGATATATAAGGAGCTATTTGGAGTTATTTAAAGAAAGAACTATCCACATTTGACCAAGTTTATAAGAGTGTTGAAAGGTTGATTTCTCTATTTGGGATTGATGATTCCTACATTTTTTAGCTCAGACTGCTTACTTGTGTCATCAACAACTGCGTTAAGTTCACACACTTATACATACACATACACTGTAGATTTGTACTCTTATATTGTGAAATAAGGACTAAACACACAGGTGACAAGTCATTACCTTAAAAAAGATTTACTGCTACTTTAGTAATGTAGTGAAATATTACTTCCCTGATGGGTGATTTTTAGGGTGTGGTATTAAAATTGCTTTTCCTGGTTTAAATTTACTATTCATCTTCATCAAGTCCTTTAAAAGTCAAAGTGGAGTAATTTGTTCCCAAGGAGAAAAAGTTCCACCCCACCTTCCATCAACTGGAACACAATGTATGTTCCACCTAGTACCGCAGAACTGAGAGGTTATGTCTTTAACCCCATCCAAGAGTGTGGAACATTATTTGCTAAAGTATTTCAATGATATCCTACAACACAGACACCAGTATAGCACTGTTGCTTGATTTCAGGAAATCTTAACTGTGAGTGCCTCCATCATGTTCTACAGTCACCTCAAAGAACCTTAAGACCTTACGTCTGAACTGAACAAGAGCCCTCTGTCCTGGTCCAACTCTCAAGTTTGAAAGAGAAGGCAACTCATGAACAAATTAATGCACTGATTTGCCTCAAGTCTCATGGAGTTAATACCAGATTTCCTGACTCTCAGCCCAGGATTCTTAAAACCCCCCACAGTGGTTGACTTCTCTTCCAGCGCATTCATCTTTAGGCTACTTGTTCTTGAGCACTCTCAATGGTAGTAGTTTAGGGGGATCGGACACCCCTCCTCATTCACCTCTGAGAAGTAAAAAATCAAACATAATACTGTGCTAAGTGGATGAGGCTTTTGTTGTGATTCAGAAGAGTTTAAAAAGTCTTCCTTTCATGTGCCCTTTGAATAGCTTTTCTATCTTTCCATTCCCTTGAGTCTTTTAGTGGTAAAAGCAGGGCCTGAGTCAGAAAGAAAAAGACATGAGCAATTTATTAAGCTGCATTCTAGCCTTTAATAAAGAGATTTCACATAACCCTGTATGATAACTACACTAGACATTTCCTTTCTTTTTGACCCTGTTTCCTTATTCCTGCTAATCTGGCTTCCACCATAGCCTCTGTGACATAAGGACCTCATGAAGAGAGTACGTGTTTGTTGAGAATGGCCTGTTTTTCAATCTAGCCAAGAATTTTCCAACTGGCATGTACTCTTGCGTGTCCTGGAGTTCTCCATGTGAAATTAAAATTAATTTTAGTGAATTCTGCATCTTTTGGAAAACAACCTTTTATCCTAGTACCAGCATTTGCATTTGTGTTCATAGGTATATTTTCATTAGTTGAAGGCCAAATAACAACACAGGATGCTATAGCAAGAAAAGTTTTGCAGCAGTTCAAGAAAAACAGGACGGTAAGTGATTCACTGTAGAACACATAGTAGGACAGAGTCCATGTAGTCAGATTGCATTTTCACTGAAATTGGATATTTTGTTGGTTTGGATCTATTTCTTTGTGCAAAATGATTTAAAATAGTGTAATTGTTAGCACAATAGCTCATTTCAGGAAATCTTACCTAAAATTTTCCTCTATCATCTTATGCAATCATCTTGCAGAATTACTTCACCTATAAGTGAAGTAGTAAAAAGGCCAAAAAGTAATTTTTTTGTTCCCTTTTCTAGCAATCATTGGATAAGATACTTTATCCCAACAGATTTCATAATTGTCATACTTATCTTTAAACGAGTAAGAGTCTGGGGCGCCCGGGTGGCTCAGTGGGTTAAGTCTCTGACTTCGGTTCAGGTCATGATCTCGGGCTCGAGCCCCGCTTCAGGCTCTCTGGTCAGTGGGGGAACCTGCTTTGCCCTCCCCCCTCTCCCTCTGCCTGCCTCTCTGCCTACTTGTGATCTCTCTCTCTCTCTCTGTCAAATAAATAAATAAAATCTTTAAATAAATAAATAAATAAATAAATAAATTAGTGAGAGTCCTATAAAGTTATTGAATGATATCATTAAATTATCATTTGTATATTGCTTGAGGTCGGTTTGATTGAGTATGAGATATGACATACAGACTTAGGAAATGATGATGGAATAAACCCTCCTGGTCAAAAGTTCAAGCTCTAAAGTTAGGATGCCTCGATCTAAATCTTTGTTCTCTAGAGTCTGGATCATCTTACCAGACAAGTTACTGACCCTGTAACTCTTAGTTGTCTGATCTATAAAACATTGATAACAACGTCTAATTCATAGGGATGCTGTGCAGATTAAATTAGTGACAAATGAAAAACACTTAGAATAGTGTGTGGTGTATATTAATGCTCAGAAAATGTGGTGGTACTAGTAGTATTGAAGTTAAAGTATGGAGACATTTAAAACTGATTTTACATCTGTCTACCATTTTTTAAATTGACATATAATGTATTATTTGTTTCAGGGGTACAGGTCTGTGATTCATCAGTCTTACACAATTCACAGCACTCACCATTGCATATACCCTACTTTCTACCATTTCTATCATAAATCCAACACTAGCAATTTAGGTTCAGTAATACAGCATTATCTTTCATGCCAAGGACATCTGTATTTAATTTAATTTAATTTAATGGGTCAAGAAGGTGTTGCCTTTGGAGATAGGCAAGCATGTTAGAGATGGTCAATATGCTTCAGGTTGAGGAAGGAGCATAAAGAGAAGTATTAAGAAACAAATATTCATGCTAGTTTGATTTGAATGGGACACAGGATTATGTAGTTACAAGATAGAATGGAAAAGGTAGTTTGTTTTCATTCATTTATTTTATGTAGTTACAAAATAGAATGGAAAAGGTAGTTTGTTTTCATTCATTTATTTAATACGGAATTTTTTGAAGATTTTATTTATTTATTTATTTATTTGATAAAGCTGGAATGAGCAAGAGAGAGAAAATGAGCAGAGGGAGGGACTAAGGGAGAGGGACAGAGGGAAGGGGGGAAGAGGGAGAGGAAGAAGCAGACTCCCCACTAAGCAGGAAGCCCAACCCTGAGATCATGAGGCAAGCTGAAAGCAGATGCTTAATCAACTGAGCCACGCAGGCTCCCACATTGGGAATTTAAAACAGGAGTACTGCTTGTCTACCAAGCATATAAACATATCATTACATTTAGTCCCAGTGTTTGGGGACTCAAGAGGAAATGAGCTATGGGAATGCCAGATAAGGCTCCTCAAAAAGGGTGATTTATCAGACTGGTCTTGGAGGTTAGAAAGTTTCTTTTCTATGTGAGACAGGGTTGGGAAAAGTACATCAGGTCACAGACGGAAGAGGAAGAAAAAAAGAGAGCTCTGTTATCTTTACTTATAAAGACCTCATTTAACCTTAATTATTCTGTAAAGGTCCTGTCTCCAAATACAATCAAATTGGGGGTTAGGCTTCAACACTGGAGTGTGGGGAAGAGAACACAAACAGTCTATAACAGATGGGTGAGGCTTTGAAAGAAACATGGACAGGAAGGGAGAACGAGTAAAGGAATGTACAAGAATATAGAATAATGAAGTTGCTTTATTCTTTTGGTGTTTAACATAGGCATATTAGTGAGGAGGGTTCAGCTACAGTTTTAAGGTTGTGAAATAAATTCAGAGGGGTTGCTATTTAATTATGGAATTATTTAATTATGCTATTTATGCACTGTTTCTTAAATTTATCAGATAAGAATCAACCAAAATGGGGCGCCTGGGTGGCTCAGTGGGTTAAGCCTCTGCCTTTGGCTCAGGTCATGATCTCAGGGTCCTGGGATCCAGCCCCGCATCAGGCTCCCTGCTCGGCTGGGAGCCTGCTTCCTCCTCTCTCTCTGCCTGCTTGTAATCTCTCTCTGTCAAATAAATAAATAAAATCTTAAAAAAAAGAAGAATTAACTAGAATACTGTTTTAAAATACAGATTTCCTTGGAGATTCTGTCTCTCTTGATCTGGGTTGGGGTTTTAAAATTCTTAACAAGCCTCTTGATTTGTATAACTTCCAAGTGTAAGCAACTATGAAACAGGGAGTTAACTAGGAATAAAAGGATTGGAAGATAACAGTGCGGACTCAGCATAAAGATAATCTAATCACACAATTTTCATAAAGATTATTCATAGCCAAAGGACAAGTGCATTTGGTTGAGCATATCTTGAACTAAGGATTGGCAGAAAGGCTGGGCTCGGGTCAAGGGCAAGGGGAATCTGAGGTGTTTGTGAGTGTGCAATTGAACTGTTGATCCATGCATTGCAGGCTGAATAGGGATAGGAATGACGCCAAGAAGGAAGAATAGGCTTGGGCAAGGAAGAAAGATTAAGGGGCTATTGTCCTGAAAAATAATGAGGATTGTGTTTACTGGGAGACTTAAAAGAGAAGGGGTTATATTAAAAGATTTCAGAAATCAGGACTTCAGCAGTGTAGTGGATTCTGAATTTGTGTAGACAGAATGGCATGAAAAATGGCATAGCAGTTCTTTACTTCCTTCAAATCCATGATCAGTAATGCTGTTAAGGTGTTCTTTAAAGGAAAGCTGGATCATAACTTCTCTGTCAAACACTTTCCTAACTCCCCACTGTCTAAGGTTAATTCCAAAACCCTTACCATGGTATTTGAGATCCATTGCTGCCTGCTGATATTACACACCATCAACACACTACGGTCTGTGTATCTCCATGAAAACATTCATTCACATTTTGCTTTTGATTGTGTAATTCCCTCTGCCAAGTCTTCCTGGTAAACAGCAAATCCATTTTTTTATAAACTTCTTCAGGAAGGTTTTTGTAAAATATTCCTCCTTCCTATGCCCAACACACATGAGTTCATCTTTTTCTCCACTATGTTTATACCATGCACAGGATTCGTTGTTGATGTTAACACGGTAAGGTAAGTAAGGTAAGCAAGGTTTATGAACCAAATACCTCCAGAGGGTGTACATTTGATAAAAAATGCCACAAATAGGAAGGATGAAAGGTGATGCATGCTCAGATGCTGAGTTGTAACCAAGTCTAACAGCTACTCATTAAACTGCCTTTAAAAACATTGCTGGAATAACAAAAGAATCAAACAAAACACATCCAAAGCACCTAACATCCTCTTCTGCTACATGGGTTCACAACATAACTGAAATGACAGGTCAGCACTGAGAAGTAGCAAATAAGAAAAGCAATTTAAATTTCAGGTCGGAGGCAACTATATGGATAAATAGTGTAATGACATGATTAATTCAGTATTTTAGGGGAACAATACCTAGATGATTACCTTCTACATGTCTAGTGTCTTTTCTACTATTCCTTCCTTCAGCCCCCAGACATTTTTTGACTCAACAAATGCTGATTCTGCCTAATATATGCCAAAAAATTGGGTGAACAAAATGGGCAATGGAAAGATAAAACATTTTTTTAAAATATTTTATTTATTTATTTGACAGAGAAAGACACAGTGAGAGAGGGAACTCCAGCAGGGGGGGTGGCAGAGGGAGAAGTAGGCTTTCCCGCAGAGCAGGGAGCCCGATGTGGGGCTCCATCCCAGGATTCTGGGATCATGACACAAGCCCAAGGCAGATGCTTAATGACTGAGCCACCCAGGCACCCTGATAGAACATTTTTTAATCATATAAATATAGAATTACACATGGTGTTAAGCCCTACATAAGAAAAGTAGAGGATACATTGAAAGAGTATTAGAAAGTGACGTCATTTAGATTGGTTATCCAGGGACCCCAATCTTGACACTCCAGCCATAGATTTCCTGAAAAAAGCTGGTTTCACACGTGTGGGACTCTTCCTTCTCCATCAGTTCACTCACTATCACCACCTAATCTATGTCTCAGCATATATGGCACTTCTTCCAAAAAGCCAGCTCTGAGACGCAAAGCCTGGGTTTGGTACTTCTCTGTCCTCTGCAGTTTTCTTATCATTTGTATTATACTTGTACAGCTTTCCTAGTTCAGTGATACAAGGGACTGTTTTTTTCACTTTGGATCCATAACTTCTAGCACAATGGCTATTAGAGTGGGTCTTCAACAAATATTCTTTGGATCAATAAATGAAAGAATATTGCTGCCACTGACAGAATCAAAGAAAATTCCAGGGAACTAATGCTCATGAAATACTCTGCCCATTACTACTGCCACCCAACGACTAAATCTTGTAATCTTTGTTGTCCAGTTTACCCAAAGATCAACCCCATTTGTATTAATTATTTGACATATGGTGCCTGAAAAGTTCAAGAGGGTAGGAGACTGCAAGTTATATAAATGGATGCATCCGAAGGAGTTTTTTCTTGGGAACTCTATCTCTATTATATATAGAGTCTTGTTCTGTCTTCAGCTCTTTTATCTCCTGGCAGCTATCTTCAACCTCACCCTATCCATCAGGGATCAGCAGTTTAAGTTGTTTGAGCTCACATTAACCAACCTGAAATGTTGCAGTGAAAATCCACTACAAACCTGACATGTTAGGCAGGAAACACAGGTAACTTTGTGAACATCATTTCTAAACTGTTGAGAAGGCATAAGAGAGACAGGTGGTAAAATATAGGAAGTCTACATCATAAATGGGCTAATGGGTAAGGTTGATTCTTTGAAAAATTGATGAAATTCATAACCTAATGACTTCATTTCTGAATCCAGGTGTGTCTTAAATAGATTATCTGATGTAAATCATGTTACCTATTGAGAACAGACTAAACAAATTCATACAAATCAGCCAGTTTCTATGCCCTTAACATCACTTCTTGGTTTACTGGGCTTGGTGGGTACCGGGCTGCCTGGTGATCTGTAGCCTTGGCAATCTCCCAGAAAATTGTGGAACAATGCAGTTGATGAACTTCACTCTTTTGGCTTCTCCTCCTGAGCAGAAGATCCTGCTCAGCTATATGATGAGGTTAGGAGGAATGGCCCACCACTTCATCTCACCCTACTGCTCAATCCATAGAAGACCCGTGATGGAGCTCACAGAATTCTGATAATGCATATAATTTCTTGCTAAGGGAAGCGTGAGGGGGAAAAAAATGTGACAAGGTAGGGGTGAATGGGTGGCTCAGTTGGCTAAGCATCCAACTCTTGGTTTTGGCTCAGGTCAGGATCTTGGGGTAGTGGGACTGAGCCCTGCTTTGGGCTCCCAGCTCAGAACAGAGTCTGGTTGAGATTCTCTCCCTCTTTCTTTGCCTCTCCCCAGCTCATGCTTTCTCTTTCTCTCTCTCTCAAATAAAAATTTTAAAAAAATCTTTAAATAAGAAAATATGACAAGGTCAAGTTTAGCTTTAATAATGATCTATTATTGAATTTTAAAATTCAAAGATGTTACATAATACAAACTCCAAATGCTATACTCTTTACTGCCTAAACAACCTGTCTCTACGCCTTTATTCATGCTATTTCCTAGAATGCCCTCAATATCATCATATTTTATATATCTAAATTCTACCTACCTATCTTACCTCAAATGCCAATAAGACCATGAAATCTCAGATTTGCCCAGCTTGAAATGATCTCTCCCTATCTGATTAGAGCTTAACTGCTGACACTAAGTATATATATCTGAACTTTCCTATGGGTTTAATTTCTTGAAGGCTTTGTACTTGGTAGGTGTTTACAAATATCTGTTGATTGAATAAATATTAAATTACATGATTTGGTAGAGTAGATGACCTCAAGTTTTCTAAAACTTTGAGTTAAACCTGTGCATTTTGGGAATGTCAGCATTCTCTGTAACTTTCTCCTACACTAAGGAGCTAATATTCAAGCTTATAGTTGTGAATATTTTTCTGACCACAGCTGTCCCCTCCATCCCATTTCTCCCCCCCCATACTATTAAACCATTGAAGTTATTGAACTGGTTAAGTTTGTTCTTGCCTTTGATGATTCATAATAGCTATTCCCTGAGCCTGGAATTCTTTTCTCCCACATTTTCTCTCTCTCTACATGGCTGAAGTTTCATCATTCAGGTCTCGGGTCAGATACCCCTTACCAGAGAAGCCTTACTCAACTGCCTAAGTTCAAGTAGCCCAGTTAATCATAACACTGTATTTGGTTTTATTTCTAGTACCTATTACTAAATGAATTTATATTGTCTATTTATTTGTTTCTTGGTTTCTTTTCCTCCCTTCAAGAGACTGAAACATCTATGGGAGAAGAAATCTTGTTTGTTTTTGCTGCCATACAGCCAGTTCCAAGAAGACCGTTTGAAAATGCTCAAGAGACAACTGTCAAGTGAATGAATTAATAAATGAATGAGCAAATGGATAATTCCAAATAGAATGCTTTTATGTATATTTTTAGTGAAAAGCGTCAGGACATCCAAAAGTACAAGGTTTTATTTGCTGAACTTTCACCAAGGAGGTGGTCTGGTTTAAATTCTCTGCCTGGTAGGAACTTGAGTCATGCCATCTACAACACCTGATGAGGCATATTGGCAACTCCATGAAAGCAGGGGAGGGCCTGGACTGTACATGTATTTCCAGGCACCTAGCACAGTTCACAGCTTTAAGTGGAACAAAGTAAGCAAAGGATTAAATATGTGTAGTTTGATTCTCAAACTTTGATTTTTATCTTAGCACTTATCCATTTCTTAACAATAATAGCTATCATTCCTAGAATAGCTACTCACTAGATAGGTACTTTATATATTTTATCATCTTAATTCCATTAAATAATGCTTTGAAAAGGACTGTCATTATCATTTTATTTTTTTTAAGATTTATTTATTTGAGAGAGAGCAAGAGTGTTCACAAGTCAGGGGACAGGCAGAGGGAGAGCATTTTAAGCAAACTCCATGCTGAGCGTGGAGCCTGACACCAGGCTCAGTCTCACCACCTATGAAGTCAGGACCTGAGCCAAAACTAAGAGTGGGACGCTCAACCAACTGAGCCACCAAGGCACCCCATCACTCTGTTAGATTTTTAAAATAATTTGTTGTACTTTTACATGTTTTTAAAATTTTTTACTTATTTATTTTTACAATACATTGAACAGAGATAATAAACTCAAAGATATATGACAGTGTCTAAATTTTTTTTGTAATCATGGTAAAATAACATTGTCTAATAAAAGAAAAAAATCATACATAATTTGATTCCACTTATGTAAAATTTTATGAGTATTTAAGATGGGATTTTAAGCTGCGTTTTCTCCTCCATATTATCTGTATTTTATTTTTTCAATGTCTATTTTTTTATAATCACAAAAGCTATAAAGCTATTTTACATATTAAAGTATAAGAAAAATTACAGTAGGTTAGGTGTACAGCAAAAACTTGATTGTTTTGATATTAAGAATGGACTCATGCTACATACTAGTTATTTGTTGTGAGGAGAATTAGTAAATATTTAGCAAAGTTTGAGATAATGGTATTCGAATGAACTGTTAGGTACATTTAAAATTGTTTTAGACCAATAAGAACAGGTAATGCGACCAATTAAATTACAGTTATGGATTTGGGAATTAGATCTGCATCCAATTCCAAATAATCACTTGCTGCTTGCTTCATCTTTAAAATGGGAATGACAGGGGCTCCTGGGTAGCTCAGCTGATTCATTGTGGGACTCTAGATTTCAGCTCAGGTCCTGATCTCAAGGTCATGGGATCGGAGCCCTGTGTCAGGCTTCACACTCAGTGAGGAGTCTACTTGAGATTCTCTCTCTCCCTCTAACAGAGTGAAACTTATTCTGACATCATTCTTAAGTAGTTTAATCTAACATCAGTAAAACTTAATTGGTTTATGTTGTCAGGTTTGGAGTCCTATATGCCTCTCTGTGGCATAAAATATACAGAACTCTTACACATGGAGTTACATGCATATTTATTCAATACAATGCAAAGAATTGAAGCACAGTTTTGTTGTTTTCATTTTGTTTTAGTATTTTGTTTGTTTGGGTCATTTTTGTGATAACACTCTTTCTTTTCTGCTACCTTCCAAGTGTTAACAATGACATTTTTAACCAAGGATCAAAATATTGAAAGTACCATTTGTTCCTCCTCCCTTATTCCCACTATCCTTTCTTTTCCATCTCATTTACCACTGTCCAATGCTAAACTTTTAGAAATCTGAACCTGGGATATTGCAATTTTTATATATATATATATATATATATATATATATATATATATATATATATTACCCACTCCATCCCATACTGTATGTTGTATTATGGTCAGACATATCTTTCTAAAATATACAACTTTTATAGGATTAAACTCAAGTATCTTCGTCAGACATTCCAGGCCATCTGCAACATGGGCTCAATCCACTTTTCTCTCCTTCATGGGCTCTACATTACATTCAGACTACACAAATTTTCTTTGTTTAGCACCATTTCTAGGGAAAACATTCTCTGTTCTAAGTCCTCAGCACCCTTTAACACTCAAGTATTATCTTGCCCCAAAGGTTTCTCTAATTACCCCATCTAATTTATTTCTACTTTAGGCAAGTATCTTCCATAGAATTCATTCATTCTGAAAATGTACTTATTGAATACCTACTATGTACAGACACTCTTTGGGGTACTGAGAATATATCAAGAAATAAAATGAACAAAAAAATCTCTGTCTTTATGGAATTTTTGCTCTCCTGGATAGATACAATATACAAAGAATTTGCATAATATGATATTATGTGATAAATGTTCTTTTTAAGAGTTAAGAGAGAAAGAGAGGGAAACAGGATTACTAGTGTTTCTAGTGTTTCTATTTTTAACAAACTGATGTCTTTCTTAGGGGCCAGCAAACATTTTCTGTAAAGGGCCAAAGAGTAAATATTTTAGCCTTTGTGGACTATAAGGTCCCTATTGTAACTATCTAACTCTGCCATTTTATTACAAAAGCAGCTTGCATTTCAATAAAACTTTATTTATGAACATCAAAATTTGAATTTCATATGATTTTCATGAGTCAGAGTATAATTTTTCTTTCAATTTATAAAATTGAATTGAATATAAAAATATATTTTTCAACCAAAAATGTAAATTCCATTCTTACCTTGTGGACTGTGCAAACACAGGCAGAATCCAGATCAGGCCCGTGTGGTGTCGTTTGCCAACTCCTGTGTAAACAAGTGAAAGGCTGAAATTAGTAGACTTGGGGAAGGTACAGATGTGTAGGAGTAGAGTACTCTGGGTAGAGGAAACAGTCATTGCAAAGTTTCTGAGAGGAGCGAATGCCTGATATATTCAAGGAACGAGCCTTAAACCTTGAAGCAGACTGGGTATGAGAGAGAGAGAGAGCGAGAGAGAGGTGGGAGAGAAGGAGAGACAATAAAGGTGAGATTGAATAGTAGGTCATTTAAGCACTTTAGCTTTTACTCTTAATGAAAATTTGAGTCACTGGAAAACTTTGAGCAGAGGATGTGATTTATCTACAATCACAGATGACAACTATAGCTTCTTAGACCTAGAAGAAGGAAAAATAAAAGATTATCTAGTCCCCACCCGTCACATAGGCTTAAACTCCAAGAGCCAACTTTAATTGAGGTGCTATGTTGGCAAAGACTCTGAGCCAGAAACACTTCTCTCATTAATTGGCAATTCCTGCTCAAATGTGGGGCTAATGGCGCCATGTACTTGTGGTCCTCATCTAGTCTAGCCTTCACATCTGCACATCCAACACTATTGTCCAAGTAATGGCAGGACTTCTGATTCCCAGATTAGTGAATCTTCATTGTATCTTGGTCCTTTCTTGTGTCAGTTTTTACATTTAGGGAAATAATCAGTACATCTCTCTCCTAGAGAAGCTGAAAAGACACTAAACTCAAAAGCTGCATGGACATGCAGATTACCATGCAAATTTATTTCCTTATATCTATAAATCATTATAATTTATAAAGCATTTTTATCTTTATCTTATTTAAGCCTCAGGATCCTTCATAATCCCATTAAATCATCCTGGGGCCCTAAGCATGGAAGAGCAGGCCCTCCAGGCAGCCCTTAACTTGAACTGCATATGTGTGATCCCAAATTTGTGATGCCTTAACTTGAACTGCATTTGTGATCCCAACTGAGATTTCTTTCTGTTCTTTCTTTCTTGTTTAAACAATTCCATCTATAAAATTTAGCTTCAAATATTACCAAGTTATTTCATCATTGTTACTAAAATACTTCTTAGTACATTTGGAGCAAAAGTAAGGGAGAACCAAAATGTTTAAGCTTAGAACTTGCCATTCTTTCTGTGCATTGTGGGGAAAAGGAGGAGGAGTTTGTGCTGAGCTACTGTGATGACTAATGAAATTTTTATTCTTTTCAATAAGAAGAGCTTTAACAATTAGGCTGTGTTATAATGAAATGTTCATTTGTCCAAACTCTGATTCCTGGTCCATCAATACCTCTTTGTAAGAGGTACATCCCTAAAATATGCCTTTGTCTTGTATGGAATGCAACCAGAGGCGTTTAGTGCAAGGACTCTCAGTAAGGCAGCCTAAAGTGAACAATGGGGCTTCAGAAAAGCTAAAATTAAAATATATATGTATATATATTTTTCCTGTACCATGTGATATTCATTACCTGACTACATGATTATCTAAAACAATGAGGAGTGAAACTTCATATTTTAACGTGATCATAGAGAAATGTTTAAAAATCCAAATTACATAGTAAACATATTTTACATTTTCATTATGAATGTACAGACATCCAGAAATTACTTTTTTGTTGTATATTTTTAAAGGAATTTCAGTTCAAAACTATCTGATGATTTAAATAGCTCACGCTCTCCTAGAAATATTTTCAGTTTTATATTTTGAAGAGAAGTGTTCGTTTTTCTCCCTTATGTTTCTAACGCAGCTAGAACCAGTTGGGATCTATTTGAATTACTTTCTTGTTCTCGTACTATTTCATTTCCTTCCATTAATATTTAACATCTAGGGAAAGCCAACGAAATGTGGGTCTGTATTAAATTTGACCTTAGTCACAGTGGGCTCACATTTCCAACATTTGAGAAAGAACTCTGTATTTATAAAGATAGATGCAGTGCAGAGAATAGAAACATGATAAAAAAAATCTTGGGGATTTACCTCACCTCTAAGTCGATTATGGTTCCTTTCATAGCTTGAGATAATTCCAAAATGCCACTGATAGTGCCAAAGAGGGACATTGTTTTTTTCCCCCAAAGAGGGACATGTTACGTGAGATGGCATTTCAGCAAGTGAAGAGCTGTGGAGACAGTCAGGCTCATGGAGATGGAGGTAAGTAAGGCAGAAGTGGGAGCAGTGAGTAGTAATGATAGAGTATAAAGAACCCACAGTTCAGCTCACCTCGTTTTTCACTGTTATATAGTCAACCCACGGATCTACAAAAGCCTGATGAATCTTTGGTCCCCATTCTACTGTCTTCATCTTCCAACCCATCTTAGAGCATCTAAAGGGATACTGGAAACACTGGGCCTTCCCCCCCGCCCCATGGACAATTACTTATGTTCTATTTTCCTGATCCCAGAATGAGATCTCACTTTTTGTGCCTAGCTAATTTCTTTTTATTTGTTTATTTGTTTATTTATTTTTAATATATTTTTAAAGATTTTATTTATTTATTTGACAGAGAGAGAGAGCACAGGTAGGCAGAGCAGCAGGCTCTCTGCCGAGCAGTGAGCCTGATGTGGGACTCGATGCCAGGACCCTGGGATCATGACCTGAGCTGAAGGCAGCAGCTTAACCAACTGAGCAACCCAGGCGCCCGTGCCTAGCTAATTTCTAACACACGTACACAAAATTCAATGAAAGTCACCTGTTCTCGAAAACTTCTCTAGTACCTAGAATCTGAATTAAATACCTCATTTGAACTCTTATGATACCTTGGATGCACTTCTGTTCTTACATGATTATAAGTACTTTCCACATATGGTTATGTATACTTTTTGATTTTTCTGTTTCTCTTAATAGGTTATAAACTGCTTCATAATAAGGAGAATTTATCAAAACGATTTATTAAAATGTTTATCACTAGTTCCAACCACAAGTCTTAGAGAAAAATAGGCACTCAGTGCGTGCTTATTTAAATCTTTATTCTTCTTTCTGAAGAACAGAGAAGTGATTGCATTTCTCATTCCATTTTTTGCACCTTTCAGGTAATTGTTTACTGTTGGCAGGAAGTTAGGTGAAAGAGAAATAAGAATCCAGGTCCTATGTCTTTATAGAAGCTCGCGTAAAAGTTAAGTGACTCTAAAATGATAAAATGATTTGTTATCAACATACAGTATTTGTTAGCAACACCTTAAGAGTTAATTACAGTGAAAAAATATGGCAGGTTAAAACTAGTCTGTCTTGGGGTGCCTGGGTGGCTCAGTCGTTAAGCGTCTGCCTTCAGCTCAGGTCATGATCCTGGGGTTGTAGGATCAAGCCCCGTATTGGGCTCCCTGGGCTCCCTGGGCTCCCTGGGCTCCCTGCTCGGCAGGAAGCCTGCTTCCCCCTCTCCCACTCCCACTGCTTGTATCCCCTCTCTCGCTGTCTCTCTCTCTGTCAAATAAATAAATAAAATCTTTAAACAAACAAACAAACAAAAACAAAACAAAACAAAAAACCTAGTCTGTCTTAGCAGAGTCTTTGTAAAGTGTGTGTAAAATATCATGCCAGGGATAATTGACCTAAATAAGGAAAATGTTTTATCTTTGAAGGTAATTTGCTTAGCAACATTGACAGAAAAAGTAGTGCCTATATATAATAATTTATATGCTCCTGAGACACTTCTAGCATCCAAACCTGTCATTTCCTCACCTACCATGATGCTGAAATCAACGTGCATTCTTTTAGGCTAATGTTTTATCTTTTAGGAGAGATAACAGTGGAACGCTGTCAGTTCTCACTTGTTAAAGCCACTAAGAACTCTTTGCAAGGACAGGAACAGAAGACAGGTGGTGTGCTAAAAAGAGAAAGGAACAAAACCACAGAATGTGAAGTTTATTTCATTATAGCACTAGCGAGAAAATATTTGAGAATTTCAGAGACAGTCTCAATTCTCTCGGAGCTTTAACTGGTCGTCTATAAAATAAAGAGGTTGAAATTTTGAACATGATAGTTCCAGGTTTTTAAGAAATAATTGCCAGCTAAATGTTTATAATAATTGAAAGAATAAAATGAAAAGTCCACACAAAACCACACAAGAACAGAAGATTCTTGGGTGGGATACTTCAATAGAGAATAAAGACACCAAGGAGAAACACTTAATGTTGGAATATGAGATAATGGGGTTAGGGTTGGTGTTTACTGACTTCACCCCTCACAACTTTGCATAATGCTGGTAAAAGAAAGTGGAAAATTACAGAAAATTGAATGACAAGCACAAAGGTGGATGGCCTTGAGAGCAATTAGAATCTTGAAAGATTTCTGAAATAGTACATCTGAACTAACTATGACTATAAAGGAAGAAAATGGAAAAAAAAGAAATGCTAATGTAGTTCAGATTTTTTTTATAGCTTTTTTTTTTTAAAGATTTTATTTATTTTATTTGACACAGAGAGAGATCACAAGTAGGCAGAGAGGCAGGCAGAGAGAGAGGAAGAAGCAGGCTTCCCACTGAGCAGAGAGCCCGATGCGGGCCTCAATCCCAGGACGCTGAGATCATGACCTGAGCCGAAAGCAGAGGCTTTAACCCACTGAGCCACCCAGGCGCCCTGTAGTTCAGATTTTATAAACACATTACCTCAGGGACCTGGGGTTTTAGGTACAGAAATCTATAACAAAGAGTTGATTTTACATAAAGCATAATAATAACAACCATGATTAATAAATATTATTCTGTTGGGGCGCCTGGGTGGCTCAGTGGGTTAAGCCTCTGCCTTTGGCTCAGGTCATGATCTCAGGGTCCTGGGATCGAGCCCCACATCGGGCTCTCTTCTCAGCCAGGAGCCTGCTTCCTCCTCTCTCTGCCTGCCTCTCTGCCTACTTGTGATCTCTCTCTCTCTCTGAAAAATAAATAAAATCTTTAATAAATAAATAAATAAATAAATAAATAAATAAATAAATATTATTCTGTTGATAGGCACTTGCTAAGTACTCCTTTTATCCTACTGTCCTACAAGGCCCATATTATTTTTATCAGCATTTTACCAATAAGAAAACTGTCACAGAAAGGTGAAATAACTTGCTCAAAGTAAATGGGAAAGTGCACTTGGAGGCCAGGCAGTCTGACTCCAAATCAGAGTTGAACTCTTATCCATTAAGCTCTACTACATTGATAAACATTATCTTTAAAAAGATCCAAAAGAGCTCTATTAAAAACTCAACAGTGTTTTTAGAAGTGATGATCTTGGAATGATGTTAAGCACATGGTGCCTGGATGTGCACCTTAGATTCAAGTCCTTGCCTAAATACATGTCTTAATTATAAAAGCCATAAATAGGCAATTGCTTTGGCCTCCTTGGCCATTCACTATTTCAACATGACCCTAAATCAATATTCCCATAGACTTACCAGAAGAATTCTCTTGGGGAACAGGATCCTTTCCCTGACTCGAGCTTCAGGAAATTGTTCCAGAGATTAATGGAGTTCCAATGTCCCAGCGGCTTGCTTAAATTAGATAACATAGTGATGATATGAGATAGCAGGCACACCTTAAATAAGTCAGTAACTCTCCCAACAAGGTCAAACGCACGCCTACATGAAGTCAGGGTCTGTCCATCTGTCTGGATTTGAGAGATCAGAAAAAGGACTCCTTCTCTGGGATGTTTCCTTACGTGCTTGTACTTTTGCCCAAAAGCTAGACTCTCAATTTGATTATTTTGAGCTAACCAATAGATCTGTGTTCATCACAGTTGCCTTTAGAATATGTCATAGTGAATGGTGCAGTCATCAAAATTGGCTATCTTTGTTACTCCTTTTATAATACAATAATCCCAAGTAGCCTCTGACAAGTGACACAGTATAAGGGAGAATAAACGAGAACTAAGATGAGAACACAGGGTTTCTGGGGTATAAAATATGGAAGAGAGAATAAGAGAAGTGAGAAGTGAAAAAAAAATGCCATACCAATTCTACTCTGAAACGTTGCTTAGGACTATCTGTGTTTCTCAGGGGAACAGCTTGGAGCACAATCAAGATATGGGGGTTCCAAGCAGAACTTGAAAGTTGGCCTTTCACACGTGATGTGGGTCTCCAGTCAGGAAGATCCTGGATTCTCAGAAGCCATGCCAGACCAGAAACAACGTCCCTCTTTCCCCTTTGCCATGGATCTACTCCAAAGGCACTGTACCATATCTTTTTTCTAAATAGATCATTAAAATAAATATGTACTCTTTGAAGGCTGATGAAGATACTGTGGGTTCCTTCACTGTGGGTTCCTATATACTTCGCCCAGCTTATATGTGTGGCCACAAATGCACCCAAATGAACTGGACAGTAAAAGCATCACACAATGAAAGGAGGCTGGTCAGCTTGAAGAAAGCTGGGTAGCTTAATAACAGTGGCCTGGTTCCTAGATGGTGTCATAAAGGTGAAAACCAGCAGCTAATCATTGTCTACACTGTAGTTACAAAGAAATAGCTTCACAGTATAGGAACTGTGTGAAATGTAACATTTCACTAGTGGGAGAGAATGACTACAGCTTCCTTTCCTCATGATTTGACAATGTTTATGACATAGAAGAAGGACAGTGATTTTCCACTGGAAGGGTAGTTCACTTTTATTTTTGATCATCATTAACCTTCTGAACTACAAAAGTAAAAATTGTTTTCTAGTATTTGTAATAAGATAACCTATTTTATTAATGAAATGGTGTCAGTAAAGTTTAATGAGGTAAAGGATTAGGGAAATAGAGTACGTGCATGTGTATGTTTAGTTTTTCCACACTTTTAGGCTACATATAAAAGGATAGAGTTGCTGATAGAGGTCCAATATACCCTTAGATAATCTCTGGATCTACATAATTCTGGAAAATCTATTCCAAGAATGTCCTGATTTGTCAGTTTTCCCTCTAAATCTACACATAGTTTTGCTCTAAGTTTAAAAGGGTTTCAGCTAACTATAGTGGTATTTGAATCTCAGGTTGCTATTGCTTAAAAAGATATTCTTCGGGGCCCTTGGGAGGCTCAGTCAGTTAAGCATCTGTGTTCGGCTCAGGTCATGATTTCAGGGTCCTGGGATCCAGCTCAGGTAGGGCTCCCCACTCAACGGGGAATCTGTTTTTCCCTCTGCCTCTCCTCCAGCTGCATGCTCGCTCACTCTCTCTCTCAAATAAATAAATAAAATCTTTAAAAAAAAAAGATATTCTTATTCACCTTGCAGAGGTGTGGTTGTCATCTTCCCCGATTCTACTAATATTCTGCACGCATATATCCCCTCTACCAACCAAATTTAAAATCAAATGAAATTTTACTTCAGAATTTTCCACTCAGTATACTTTCCTTATTTCTTTCCTTCTGTTTTGCCTTTTAGTGGAGCAAAAGCATCATGTTGAATTACTAATTCAATAAAATGTGGTTTTCACAGATGCAATAATTTAAATTTCTCAACTAAATTATATCTGAGGAGCAGGGACTTACAAAGCAAGGAGTTGGGAGAAACAGGAAAACTGAAATGGTTTGTGAGTCCCAAGTATTTGCCTTGAAGCTATCACTGCACCTGACTGGATCCACAGTCCCCATGGGAGTAGTGGTGGGTATCTGAGCGGTAAAACAACATACTCATTCAGCTCGGCTTATAACTCAGCAGATTCCATTTTTAAACTCAAAGAAATTTTGAATTATTTCGTAATAAATATTATATTCCTTCCTCAGAACTCACTTTTATTCTTCAAAGAATACTCTCACAGCTGAAAAAGGATCAATAAATTAATAAACCATAATCCAGTATTCCTTTTTTTTCTTTCAAACTTATAAAGTTCAAGTTGGGTGGTGATTGCTCACATTCAGACATATGACAAAATGAATGTGAAATACAATATTTATAAATAGTATCAGAAGCTGTTGCCTTATGGAATCTGTTCTCTCATAGGAACCATGAATTAAAACCATAATAGATCCCTCAGGCCGAGTTTCTCTTTCTCTCCGGTTCTTGTAGCCTGAGTAAACACATGACTGAATTCTCCAGATGAAAGCAAGAAGCAAGCGCCTGTGCCACCTCCAGGCCATGCCTTATCACACTGCCTGAGTGATACTCCACTCTTCCTCCTTCCCCTGGGGGAAACTGTGATGATCACCAGACTTAAATGCAGATGACGACAACACCCTGGAGGGTGGGAGAGCCGCAGTGCTTGTCAAGGTCTCTGGAGTGAGGTCAGGCAGTCAAGGCACGCTACTCTCCCCGGACTTTAACATGTGAGAGAGAAACTTGTATCACCTTTTGAGCTAGTGCATTTTGGGACCTCTTTGCTATAGTCTTCACTATAAACTAATACAAAAGGAAACCTAGTTTAAATCCATTTGAGGCATTTTTTCCCCTAGAGTAGGACATTTTATATTACTAGAATGGATATGATTCAAGTGACTAAGTTGCGGGAGCCCCATAGTTTAGGTACTTATTTATTAGTTTATGCTAGTACTATTGGTTATAAACAAACAAGATCCAGAATTAGAGATTAGGACAAGACATTGTATCAGTATGAAAAAAATGTTGTATAGACAATACGTTTATGTAACTTGAGGACTTTCGGCTTTAATGTAAAAATATTTCGGAGTGATACACAATTGGACTTGATCAATGATCAGTGATATTTGAACTTTATAACTATGTTCTAGGAGTAAAACTTCTTTAAAATTAAAATACATATAGAGCAAAAAACTTTACTCTTAAATTCTCTGGACCTTAACACCCTTCCTGCCTATTAAAACAACTGTTTTTAACTTAATTTTAGATCAAATGTGAGATCTTAGTTTTTTAACTATTACATTATAGTTGAAGAGACTAATGAAAAAATTAAAATACATTTATAAAAATTATTGAATGGTCTGGAAACTAATGTCCATTTAATTATGGCCAGAATGTATGGGAGGCTGGAGAAAGTTCTTGTCTCCTAAGCACTAGATGAGTATTGAAAATTTGAAGAGCACAAACTACTGCTCCTACATGAGGCCAGGGAGCATTTTTTGGTGGGGCAAAACTTGAGTCCAGTTAGTAAGAACATCATCATCCTTTCTGCTCAAAGCCTCCGTCATTTAAAAGCTTAAGAGTGTCTGGGCCATGCCATCAGAGAGAGAACTCTGCTCACAGAAAATGGATTGGTCTCTTATAGAACAGGAGGGCAAAGAAGGCACAGCTTGAAAGACAGCTAATGAGGTCCTGATCGTCTCTCTGAGATGTGCCAGGCAGGAAAATTCCCATTTACAGTTATTTTAGAACTTCTTGCATCCTATCTACCCCTCAGCAACAACTTCTGAAAATAAACTATGTTACTAGAAATTATTCTTTGGCTAATACTTTTTTCTCTCATATGTGCACTGACATTAAAAATATATAAACATTCTCCCTTTGGGGATGTTATAGTGGACATGCTATTCACTAGTCAGAATCCATTATCTCCTGTCTCCTTCCAAAGTGAATTCTGATATTATTTAGTTAACTACATCTCAGCCATGTAGCTTAAGTGCCTCCTAGAAAGCTCCAAGAGTGGGCCTGGTAGTTCTAATGTTAGTCACACTCCCATTTTTAGTTTTTGGCTCGGAGATGGGCATCGACAACATTCACAATATTGAGATGGTTACCGTGATTGGTAGGAGTTTGGGGGAAACTTCCTCTTCACTAGTCTGGAAGAACTTCTGGAAGCTACTCTCTCTCCCTTATATTTGCTGTGAACAAATATCCAAGTATCTTCAGTTGTAACTGTTAGCCATTTTAGGATCCTGAAAGGGATTAATCTTAAAAGAAAGATGATGATGAAGGTCACCGTGGCAAAACAGGAAAAACCTGGGCTTTGATGACCTTCTTAGAGTGCCAGATCAGCCAAGCTCAAAGCCTGCTTCTTTCTGGTCTTCAGTTCCATTAACCAATACCTTTTCCTACCATTTAAACCAGCTTCATTTTTTAACTTTATTTATTTATTTATTTATTTTTAAAGATTTTTATTTATTTATTTGACACAGAGAGAGAGATTACAAGTAGGCAGAAAGGCAGGTAGAGAGACAGGGAGAGGAGGAAACAGGCTCCCTGCTGAGCAGAGAGCCTGATGCGGGCCTCGATCCCAGGACGCTGAGATCATGACCTGAGCCGAAAGCAGAGGCTTTAACCCACTGAGCCACCCAGGGGCCCCCAGCTTCATTTTTTTAAAAAAGATTAATTTATTTATTTGAGAGAGTGCATGTGATTGGGGGAGGGGCAGAGGGAAAGGGAGGGAGTCTCTAGCAGACTCCCTGCTGAGCACTGATTTAGGAGGTGGGGCTCTATCCCAAGACCCTGAGATCTTGATGGCCTGAGCCAAAACCAACAGTCAGATGCTTAACCAACTGAGCCACCCAGGCACTCCAGCTTCATTCTTTTTTAATTCTCCAAAATCATCCTAGATAATACATACAGTTAAAAAATACATTGTGTAAGCCTGGCGGAAGTGTCCAATATGTGATCAGCAAACTCTTCCAATCTAGGATATTTAAAAAATGTTTTTGCAATTGAGTCAATAATGTTTATTGGTGGACCCATCAAGATTTTGAACCCTTTTTTTTTCATTTTATAAAGTGACAACTTGAATTAAAAAAAAACCCTACTATTATTATTACTGATTGTCCATCTATTGTTTTCCAGCATTCTACACATAGACTTCACTTCTCTTGGGTAACATCTCGTCTTGGTTATAGTGACTCAAGTTTATTCAAATAAAAATGTCATTCAAGTTTAGCATATTATTTAAATTATATTACCTTGACAGCATTATGTGTCTTAACATTCACACAGAGAATGACTTAGCAGTCACTAATCTCTGATAACACTCAAGATGTTGTCCAGCATCTATGATTTGAAGCAAGCACGGGTCCGGATAACATAAAGTTGTCTAGAGATTAAGGTAGCGTTCTTCATCTACCAGATTCTTAGGAGTGTTCTGATCTTCTTTTTACTTTTCATATCATATAACAACAATTGCCAAAAAAATTCCAAATTAGCTGCCTGGTAATGCTTTAATTCTGTGTCAGTCTTTCGTTATGTCTACTGAAGGCAGTTGTTTCATTGTACAATATTCAGTTTCATAGAATCATTATAACTATATTTAAGAAAGCATGGAAATCAACATAATTCCAGTACTCACTGCAGATATTTCACTTGTTTATTTTTTGTCCATATACATAAAGCCTTATTCATAGTTATATACTTGGAATATATACAATTTTGTACCCTGATGACTTCGACCAACATATATCATACACTCGTGCCTAATTTCAGGAAGAACACAAGCTGTTAATAGTGATCACCTCTGCAGAAGTGTCATTGGATGTTTGGTGATGGAAAGGTCATTTACTTTATAATTAATATGGTAATTTTATAAAGTAATGGGTTATATTTCCTTTCCTATTTTGTGTTTCCTGTATTCTTCTAATAAAAATAATTAAGTTAAAGCACAATAAGCTCCTAAAGGTGCTACCAGGGTAAAAGAAAACAGAACTCAACAAAATATATTCTCTATTTTGGTATAAGACCTTCACACATACCTTTTAAATGGTCTATAAAATATTTGAGTGATTGTGTGTATTAGATTTTAGTCAACAAATTCTTAGTTGATGAACCTGTAAGTTGCTTAAATTTTTTCACTGTTACACTTAGCACTATTTTGAAGATGTTTTTACATAAAGCATTTATCTTATTTTGGAAAAATTTGAAGTATAGATTGTGAAAAGAAGAATTATTGCATTTGAAAAATTGTATGTCATTCATAACAAGTTTCCAAATTAATTTGCAAAAGCATTGAATCAGTTTATGTTGCCATCAGGATTATAGAGTTTTGTTGAAACATCTGCAAAAAAAAGATAGGAATAAACATTTAAAGGATATCTCTTTGCCTCTTGCTCTTATACCTTCTTTTCCTATTTCTTTGCTTGTTTATCCAATTACTCATTTAACACATATCAAATGAGTGTCAATTATATGCCACGTACAACTGATACTCACTTGTGAGAAAAATAACAGAAATCATCCTTATTAATTTCTTACCACAATCCTAGGAAGAAAATATTTCTATCCCTAGGTTTGAAGATAAGAAAAAAGAAGCTCAAACAGGCTAAAAATGTATTAAAGATCACACAGCAATAGAAAGATCCAGAGATCTAGGATTCAAACTGGCAGACACCAAAGCCTATAATCTTTTTAGTGTACCTCCCAGCACTGAGTATTACTACCCTAAGAGTTTATATCATTTTTGCTGATTTAATAAGCAAAGTTAATATCTTATTGTGTTTATTTTCAGCTTTTTAAAAAAAATATTTTATTTATTTATTTGACAGAGAGAGAGCGAGAGAGGGAACACAAGCAGGGGGAGTGGAGAGGGAGAAGTGGGCTTCCCACCTAGCAGGGAGCCCGATGTGGAGCTCAATCCCAGGACCCCGGGATCATGATCCAAGCCAAAGGCAGACACTTAAAGACTGAGCCACCCAGGCTCCCCTATTTTCGGTTCTTTTGATATCGAACACAGTTGACATTTTTTTCCTGATTGCTAATTTTATTTCCTCATGTGACAATTGTTTGTTCATGTACTTTAGTCATTTGTAACTAAATGGTGGTTTTGATGGTTTTCTAACTAACTTGTAGAATATACAGATCAAGATATAGAAAGCATTTTTTATAGTGTTTATTTAAAGTGAATTTACATTTAATTGTTTGCTTTTAAATTTTGGTTACAAAAGTTAAAAATTCAGGTTAAGTCAACATACTATATTTTACCTTTATATGTATCAATGTGAAAATTGGAGGGTATTAAAAAATAAGACAAGTGGCAGTCTCGTAAGGTGTGAGAAGGTTTCTTCTGTGCTGAACATTCTTGTTTTAATTGTGTAAGTGTATTTATGATGTAATAAGTCATGTAATAATATCATGTAATAAGTCATAGGGCCTATTGATAAAGAAATCTTGAGTGATCAGTCATTGTTTGGATGCAAATAGGCTTTTTATTAGGGCATTTTAATTTAAAATAAATGCTTTGATGGGATATTTTAGAGCTTCTCTAATTCAACATTTAGGAACTATAATCTGGAGTGCCTGGGTGGTCCAGCTGGTTAAACGCAATCAACTCTTGGTTTTTGTCTGGGATCATAACCTCAAAGTCTTGACCACAGAGTTGGGAGACTGAGCCCTGTGCTGGGTTTTGTACTCAGTGCAGAGTCTGCTTAAGATTTTATCTCCGTCTGCCCTGCCCATTTGTGCTCTCTCTCTTACTCTCAAAAAATAAAAAAAGAAAGAAAGAAAGAAAGAAACTATAATCCTTGCCATTATTAATATTTTCTGTAAATATTTTGCTTTTATCATCACTGGTTAAATGTATAGTTGCCCCAATAAAAGATATTATATGACTCCACATAATGTTTTATTATCATTTAGTTGATCATTTTAATTTAGTCAATAGAGCTATGTTTACTCTTCTCAATGCGTCATGTTTCTTTCATATATTTATTTATAAGATCACATTCACCATCATTCATATCTGATTAATTGCCTGAAGGTCTTTTGATGGTAAATTTAAACCTGTTGTTAGAAGAATTTTCTAGAAATTAGTTTAATATTAGTTTCTAGCTTGCACAAGGAACTATAAGTACAAAATGAATAAAATATTATGTAAGCTGTGTTAGTGATGATAATGTCAATGACTTCTGATATGATGACATAAATAGTACAGAAATTTAAGGACTATTTTCTATAACTGCCGCTATGGTCACTACCTACCACCTACTAAACACTTAACTAAGCGCTATGCACTGGCTCAGTACTTTCCTTTTTTAAAATATAGTTTTCACAACTCTTATACATAATGATTAAAATAAGGATTTATTTTCATATTATAAAAGGGTTAAACATTTGATTTAGGTCATATAGCTAGTGAGTAAGTAAACTGTGAATATGAATCAAGTCCTAAATTTATTTGAGGATGGAATATAACTTTTAGAAATACCTCTTTACAATTCTTGGGACAGTTGTGTTTCCCAGAACAACCTAAAAATGGCACGTTAGATGTTCCAGACTTGATCAGACTTAAACAGTCTGAATAATTGAAGTAAGTATTATGAGACAAATACAGAGAAATCAGAATGTCAGTTTTATTAATGTACCATGATAAGTCTAAATGCTAAAAGTCAAGTTCAACAACCAGTGGATTCCATCCTTGTATGCAAGTTACAGAAACAGTGACATTACGAACAGAATTTCTGCATGTTGAAAGAAAAATCGCAACAGGGAAAATTGGTTATTTGAAATGAATGGTTAAAAGCATTGGGCCAATGCATCTTTTTCCATAGAAGATATATCTGCACTGCTAGACTGGATAACTCAAGTCCTCAGACCATGGACCCGTTTTTTTGGACGGTTCTTGGATGTAAATGACTAATGTTTCCCTTCATGACCACGTCCTTTTATAATGCCAAGACTTACAACCAACTGTCCTTTGATAGGCACTCTATATCTTTAAATTTGTTAAACTTTCAACAGAAATGTAACAAGCCTGAGGAAGATTTTGTCTCTTTGACCTTAGTTTATATATTCCCATTTTATGTTGATTTACATAGAGAAATCTTGTTTCCACAGTGAACGGGTGAGGAGGTAGCTTCAGATGGGCCCCCAAGCTATCGAAACTACCAGGTGCTACCAATAACATCATAGGACTCATAAATATTGTGTTATAACTAATAAAGAAGTGAATCAGGAAATAAATGCACTTCTATTTTGATGTCCTGAAAATTTCTTCATTGTTTTACATATTGAAGAAAAATGAAATGTAAATTAATTCTTCGTAAAATTCCTTTTGGATAGCATTTATTATCAATATCATATAAAATATGGGTACCCCAAGACCTGTCTGCTACTTTCTTTGAATAGGAGAATTTTATTTTTGCATCTTGAATAGGAGTCACTCTGTGCTTTAATATAGTGAGGTCCCTTTGATTTCATTTAGGCAATGCTTAGGACATATTCTTTGGCTTTATCTCTTGCTTAGAGTAAATGGCTTTAAAACAGAAGTCACAATTGCTAAACTCTGGCAGAGCAAAATCCCTATTCACATTTAACCACCCTGTCATAAATTTCAAGATTTCAAATTTCCCAGTTTATTGTGCCCAGTCATTCTACAAATACCACCACTACCACATTTATCATTTTTAGAGTCTTCTGCAACTATCAAGAGTGAGAAAAACAGGCAATGAAATTATTTGGTTTGGATGGTGATTTTGTCTCTTGTTAACTAGGTAAGTAGGAAGAAATAGAAGGAGATGAGTAGAAATAATAAAGCTCTAGGATGGCAGGAATGGACTCTCACACCCCACGGTGAATTTTCATCAGTTTAACCTTACTGATAACCCCTGTGTCCACATCTGGTTGTGATTTTGCTTGCTGGGAAAAAGGGCATTTAACAGGTAAAAGGCAGTCTTTGTGGTTTTATATCTTTGGCTGTCTGGAAGAGAAAGAGAGATAAAGGGCACAAAGGAAAAGTTGGTGAGAGACTCAGAAAGGCTGGGGGACAAAACTGGGTGATTCATCTGACTTGCCAAATTAGCTGCTCTTGCACTCTGAAAATGAATGGGAGCTTTCTGGAGAGGTCTGAAAGTCAGCTAGTTTGGGGGCTTACCTCTGTCTCTTTCTTCAATTAGTCCAACTGCTGTCTAATTTTTATTCATCCTGTGTTTGAAGAGGAAAGGAGAGAAAAGCACAGAGAAGAGGAAGAGAGACTTTTTTATGTCTTCACGAACTCACTTCCTCCTTTTAGAGTCAGCAACATGTAATTTCCTGGTATTTCCCTACTAATAAAACTTATTCCTTCTGAATGCTGAGCATTGTCTATGATGCTTCTACCACTGCCACTGAGCAGCTGGATTTCACAACTTTCTAGGCTTTTGACAACTCGCCTTCACTAGGATGCTTATTTGGCTAGTTTTTCCTATCATTGGAGTGGCTTTGCTATACCAAATATATTCTCACTTGATTCCCTTTAAATGCATTGAAACACTTCTGGTTAGAAGATATGTAAACTTAGAGCTGGGGTAGGCCAGTAGTAGCAATACCTTTTTATTTCAGATGGCTATAAAAACACTACTTATGTTTATCCATTTTTCTTAGCTGGACAGTTTTATATTTTATTACTCTATAATTTATTCATTATCATATATATCCTATCCTGTTATATATATGTATTTTATTATATACATACTTGCTATATATTGCCTTTTCAAGATGTAGGTATATTTATATTTTCCAATTAATTAATGAATGAATCACTTGTTATCATGGGCTACATATGCCCACAGGAAACCAATGACTACTCTTAAGGTTTTTTAAATCAGAAGTAGCCATCAGAATCTATATTTGAGAAATGTTTAAAAATGAGAAATCCTGTCTACTAGAAAAGTTGCAATGTCATTCATAAGACAACGAAAATTAACTTGAAAGAAGAGTAAAGGAGTCAGGGACTGCATATTTAAATTTCTGTTTGCCTTGTTGTCTCCTAAGTTGCTTTCTTTACTATGCTTTTCCCACATCTTCCTTTTCTTTCTTCCTCCCTCTCCCTCCCTCCCTCCCTCCCTCCCTTCCTCCCTCTCTCCCACCTTCCCTTCCTTCCTTTCTTAAGATTTATTTATTTCAAATAAATTTATTTGAGGGACTCCTGAGTGGCTCAGTCGGTTAAGGGTCTGCCTTCAGCTCAGGTCATGATTCCAGGGTCCCGGGGTTGAGTCCTGTATCAGGCTTTCTGTTCAGTGGGGAGCCTGCTTCTCCCTCTGCCTGTGCTCTCTCTCTCTCTCTGACAAATAAATAAATAAAATCTTTAAAAAAAACCTCACAGATAAATTTATTTGAAAGAGAGGGAATGGGGTGGGGGGAGGGCCAGAGAGAGAGAATCCCCAGCTAACTTCCCCTGGAGCATGGAGCTGAGCTGGGGCTGGATCCCACCACCCTGAGAGCATGACTGAAATCAAGAGTCAGTTGCTTAACGAACTGAGCCATCCGGGCATTTCCCCCCGACCATTATTTCTTAATCAAGATAAGGCAACTAAAATATTTAAGCTTACTCAACTATTCATAGTTGTGCTTTATCATAGCACAGATATAAGTAATATGAATTCAGAAAATACAATTGAAATAAAGTAACTTTTTTTAAAATTAAATGCTTTTAAAGTAAAATTGAGCTTGTTGCTAACATATAACTTGTCGGGTGATATTTTAGTGAGATCTAGATTTTTCTAGTAGAAAAGACATGGATTGAAGTAAAGGCTTAAACCTTTTATCCTTTTTATCCTTAACACACTTACCCTCTCAGTCTTCCCACACATCTCTTCAAGAGTGCCATCTGGTGTTTTTAACTGAGTGGGCTGGAAATTTTATTAATAAAGATTTTGTGTTCTTTGATAAGATTCTCAAGTAAACTCAGTGGTAATTTGTAAGTCCAGCTGTTCTTCTGTTTCAGAAACCACCAGACAAGTCTCAGACATCTTGGAATGATGAAAGCCCTGTAAGTTAGCATCAAATTTAACAATCACCTAAATATTCAATCAACATTCAAACTAACATTTATGCAAAATAAAAGGATGCACATTCTTAATATTAAATAATAATAACACAATCTTACTTTCCCCTAGGAGAATGACCTTGCCACTACTTACAATGCTAAATGAAGAGAAGATTAGGTAGTGCACATTGAAAGCATTTGCTATGAGATATGAAGTTGTTTTTTCCTACTGACATAATTTTCTTCCCATTCATATACTATTGTATACTTCAAATAAGCAGACATTTACTATATTTTTAAAATGTGTTTAGTTAGGAAGGGTAGGACAGAAAGAAGACTAAGAAATCAGGTTTAAGGGCACCTGAGTGGCTCAGTGGGTTAAAGCCTCTGCCTTCGGCTCAGGTCATGATCTCAGGGTCCTGGGATTGAGTACCGCATCAGGCTCCCTGCTCGGAGGGGAGCCTGCTTCCCCCTCTCTCTCTGCCTGCCTCTCTGTCTACTTGTGATCTCTCTCTCTCTCTGTCAAATAAACAAATAAAATCTTAAAAAAGAAAGAAAGAAAGAAAGAAAGAAAGAAAGATAGATAGAAAGAAAGATAGAAAGGAAGGAAGAAAGAAATCAGGCTTAATCTAGAGGTGATAGTAATATAATGTCCTTTATCACAAGCCTGATTCAGTGACTCTTCCCTAAGGTAAGTATTTAGTATTCCTTTTCTTCTACTCTCTGTGTCGTTCTCCTTAGCCTTTCTTTATCCTAGGTATAATTATTTCGATATTCCCCCTATTCCCACGAGCCTATCTGGGTGTGGCACAGAAGTTTCTAAACTTCACTTTGGGAAATACTGTTTATTTATTTTTAGAGATTTTATTTATTTTATTTTGAGAGAGTGAGAGAGAGCATGAGAGGAGAAGGTCAGAGGGAGAAGCAGACTCCCCCCTAGAGCTGGGAGACCGATGTCCCGGATAGTGACCTGAGCTGAAGGCAGTCGCCCAACCAACTGAGCCACCCAGGCGCCCTGGGAAATGCTGCTTAGAATTCCTTTTTTTGGTTTCTGTTCTCATACTGACTACTCTTCCTCATTTGTGTTTTGATTGCTAATACTCAATCCCCATTTCCTGGACAGCAATTAATAATGAAGAGAAAGGGGTGCTTGGGTGGCTCAGTTGGTTAGGCATCTGACTCTTGATTTCAGCTCTGGTCCTGATCTCAGTTGTCCTGAGATTGGCACCCCCTCAGCCCGCATCGGGTTCCACACTCAGCATGGAATCAGCGTGAGATTCTCTGTCCTTCTGCCTCTCCTCCCCCCCACTCACACTCACTCTCTCTCTCTCTAAAATAAATAAATTAAACTTGAAAAAAAAATGAATAAAAAGACNCTGAGATTGGCACCCCCTCAGCCCGCATCGGGTTCCACACTCAGCATGGAATCAGCGTGAGATTCTCTGTCCTTCTGCCTCTCCTCCCCCCCACTCACACTCACTCTCTCTCTCTCTCTAAAATAAATAAATTAAACTTGAAAAAAAAATGAATAAAAAGACAGAAATTGAAAACTGAAAGCTGGAAAGCATGAAGCTAAGAAACTATTGACTAAGTTATACAAAGCATGCAATCATTCCAGCTGATGTAAATTTTGAATAAAAATGGGAGTGTGGAAGGGAGGGAAGCAGATTAATAGAGTTTGGATGAACATCAGGAAGCAAGAAGTGAGATTAAGGAATGAGAAAATTCAAAATGATGATTTTAAAATGAGGAATAAGGGAACCTAGTTAGAATATAACTGCAAACAAATACAGTTAACCCTGAACAACAGAGTTTGAACTGCATGGGTCCACATTTATGTGGGTATTTTTCAATAAATATGTTGGAAATTTTTTTTTGAGATTTATGACAATTTGAAAAAAACTTGCAAATGAAGTGCCTTGCCTAGAAATACTAAAAAAAAAATTAAGAAAAAGTTAGGGATTATTGTAAGAATGAGGTATATAATACATATAACATTTAAAAAATATGTTAATTGACTATTTATGTTATCAGTAAGGTTCCAGTCAACAGTAGGCTACTAGTAGTTAACTTTTTGGGGAGTCAAAGGTTATACATGGGGGGGCCTCGGTGGCTCAGTGGGTTAAATGTCTGCCCAGGCCAACTGAATTAACTTCTTCATTTAACCCGAACCCCATTAATATATGAGAAGCACTCATGGGGGGAAATCTTCTAGCTACTGTTTCCTAGGGTTATTTTGTTTTGTTTGTTTTGTTAAACTTTAAAAAGAGATTAAAAGTGGTGATTTCATAGAATTTGAAGATGATTAATGAAAATACAAACTAATAGCCAGGCACATAGTAGGTACTCAATAGATATTCCTATATGTTCTCCTTGGTTGAAAGTTTCCCATAATTTTCTTTCACAGCTGGAATAGAAATGAGAAATAAAGAAAATTTAAATTTCAGCAGAGGACTATTAAATAATTAAGCTCTACCCTTGAACTGAAAATACTTGGACACAGTAGACTAACATAAGACACATGTTTGAAGCCATTGGAAGAGCTAAAAGATCAAATAAACAACCCCCCCCCAAAACCAAAGAAAACAGTGAAACAACAATGACAATAAAGAAACAACGAGAAATTGTGGAAATAGGATGTAGGAGAAAGTAGGAAATGCAGCAAAGTAAAGGTGGCCGTGCACCCAATTTTTCCCGGAGGGGATTTGCAAATCCTGGGAGAGAAAACTTTGAAAGGATGAGAAACTCAGCATCCCCAAGGGACTGATGCCAAAAAATTGATGTTCAGATCCTGCCAGTGGGAGAATTGTACTACTAAATTCACAGGTTTTAGTAAATATCAAGAGAGTTAGACTCCAAGGATAAGGGTGCTAACTTCAGTTACTTTCAAATACATACTTTTAAATAATAATTCTTACTATGTTCATAGGTAAAAATGTAAGTAGAGAATTTTGGCAAAGAGCTAGAATTATGAAAGAAAGAACTAGGGACAAATCCAGGAACTATAAAATGTAATAATTAAAATTAAAAACTCAATAGATGGGTTAATAGTCAATTAGACACAACTGGAGAGAAAGTTATTAACTTCTAATGTAAGTTAGAATAAAACATTAAAAATGAATAAGAAAGTGAACAAAGTTTAGAAAAATACAGAAGAGAAGGTAAGATAAATAGATTATAGAGAAGTTCTAATATGTAAATTGGAATTCCAGAAGGAGTAGAAAGAGGGAATGGATAGAAGCAATGTTTGAAAAGATGAAAATTTCTAACATCTTGCTTTTCAACATTGCACTAGAGATTCTAATTATACAATAAGGAACTAACTACTTCCATAAATAAAATGGTTGGAAAAGAGAAAACAGCCATTACTTGCAAACACTATAATTAGAAGTTTAGAAAATGTATAGAGAAAACTGTTAAATTAATAGCCCAGCAAGATTGCTGGGTAAAGGTCAATGAATATACAAAAATCAATATTTACATTCCATATGCAGAAAACAATTTTAAAAATTAACAATATCATAAAACCATCAGCTTCTTAAGAACAGATTGGGAAAAAATGATGCTCAAGAAAACATATAGAAATTATAAAAATATAGTAGAAAACAAAATGTTCAGAGAAACAACAGAAAAATTAAGTAAATAGAAAAATATACTGTATTCATGGATTGGCAGAATCAAACTTTAAAGTTGTCAGTTCACTGTAAATTGACCTAGAGATTCAACACAATCTCAAGAACTCAGTAAGAATTTTTTTAAATTGGCATATGACTATGAAACTTAAATAGAAATGCAAAAACTTCAGAACACAGTAAGAGGAATTTAATGGTATCAGTTCTTATTTGTAAAACTATGTAATGAATACAATATGGATATTGGTACAAGAACAGAAAAAAAAAAAAGACCATGAACCATAATAGAGTCTAGAGGTTTTTTTTTAAAGATTTTATTTATTTATTCGACACAGAGAGAGAGATCACAAGCAGACAGAGAGGCAGGCAGAGAGAGGAGGAAGCAGGCTCCCCGCTGAGCAGGGAGCCCAATGCAGGCCTCGATCCCAGGACCCTGAGATCATGACCTGAGCCGAAGGCAGAGGCTTTAACCCACTGAGCCACCCAGGCGCCCATTTCTGCCAATTTTTGTAAATAAATTATGATAAAATGAAACAATGAATAGCAGTAAAATAAATGATTGAAGATAAAGAAATGAAATTGTCATTATTTGCACATTATGATTTTTGCATAGAAAACCCAAAATAGTTTATGAACAAATTACTAGAGATAATAACATTTAATAAAATCGCTGAGTAGCAAAATAAACACGTGATTTAAATATCTGACTCCAAGTAAATGTCACAGTCTGCCTAGGTAACTTTATAATGCATTTAATATGTACTCAAATATGTTTTGAATAAATAGATGAACCATACTATCAACAAAGTAGAGGACACTACTTTCTTTTTTCTTTTTTTTTTTTTTTAAGATTTTATTTATTTATTTCACAGCGGGAGAGAGATCACAAAGAGGCAGAGAGGAAGGCAGAGAGAGAGGGGGAAGCAGGCTCCCTGCTGAGCAGAGAGCCCGATGTGGGCCTCCATCCCAGGACCTGAGATCATGACCTGAGCCGAAAGCAGAGGCTTTAACCCACTGAGCCACCCAGGCGCCCAGAGGACACTACTTTCTAAACTAAAATTTCTGAAATCTCTCTAATTTCTAAACTAGAAAAGCATGTATTCATTTGCTTACTGATCATATCAAGTTACTAAAGTTTTAAAATGTGTTATTAGGATATAGCACTGAATTTTAGTATTCAAGACTGAAATATGGTTCAAGGGCCCGTTTCCACTCACTCTTATTCTTGCTTAATGCAAACTTGACAATTTTAAAATGGTTTTAATAGCCTGGCATCCTAGTTGACATCTTACATGTTTTTAAATATTTCCTTGACAAGGTGAAGCAAAGTCTAGTGAAAGGCAATGATGGAGTCTAATGGATTCATTCACAGGGCACTCTCCTTTGGCTTTGAAACCTGTGCAAAATTTGCATTGAGATTGATGAACCACTTCTGAAACCATTTTCTCTTCTATCCAAATTATTTTTAGCTTGCAATATAATTCCCATAATAGCTAGCCATCTTTATGGGTGTTGGTTGTATTCTCTTAGCTGTTCTGTACCAGACCAAATTTGCAGGTCACTTAGTTGCCTGAATGCAAACTCTGAGTGGCTAATTATTGCTGCTAGAGAAAGAATTACTCCGTGTCCCATATAGTAACTACTTAGTTACAATAATATTCTAGAGTCCTCTCAGGCCTTCCACTGTTAGGTGGAGTTAAAACTCTGCCTATGGAAGCAGGGATAAACAACCCAAAATAGTGGATCAGAAGAATCTACTTTCCTCTACTGAAAAACATTTACCTTATTTTGTAGTTGTTGTCATATTTAAAAAGCCATATTTCAAAAAGGAAGGGGTCTCTGGCATAATCTTGTTCCACTGATCCCAGGCCAGTAATTTTCATTATAATAATATATCTGAAGGTAACTCCTCTTGGTCCATCCTCACTGAGTCCATCATTTAGGACACAGAGGGTTGATTGTGTAACAACATGGTGTCTCCTGTTGTGAATTAATAATTTGACTCCTCACTTTTGCCAGTTATCTGAAAAAAAAAAAAAAAAGCAAATTGGCTTTGAAACCTGGGGAAAGCAGAACCAATGGTTTAATTCTTATTAATGATAGAATAACATGCTCTCATATAAGACAGTTCCATTTAAATCTCCACGCTTCATTCACTCTCAGGCAGATCTGCTGAATCAAGTAAGACTCTAGAAAGTGTCCTGCATTGTGAAAGTCAGTGATGGCTTTTTCAGGCATGGAGAAGAAACAAGAAACCAGGAGCTTATATGAAGAATCAAGATCTAATTTGAATTGCTGATTTGGTCAGAAAGATACAATGAGGACTTTAATAGTCAACTTTAGAGAAAATTTGTTCAGACCTATCGTACTATTTGAAAGCTGTCAAAATCAAACATAACATATACAAAAGGGAAGGGGTTTGTCTCGTCAGTACTTTGCTGGACTCTCAAGTGAATTATCTACTGTCTTTCAACAGTACAAAAACTGAATTCTCATTTTCATTTACACATTCCATCAGTGTTTAAACACTAGGGGTCGACATCTAGAAATCACCACTATGATAATTTTATATTTATTTTTGAAAAAAGAATTATTCAATATAAATACCTGATAAAATAAAATTAGAAATCACAAACAATACAAATAATTCACCCCAAACATTTTAGATGCAAGAGAACCACAATTTAGTGTGTTCTCATTCTGTGCATTAGGGATAAAGGAAGAGGCACCTCTCTAGGAAGAACAGAATTGACTCCTTTAAGAAATCAGAGTCAGTTGGGCGTCTGGGTGGCTCAGTAAGCCTCTGCCTTCAGCTCAGGTCATGATCTCAGGGTCCTGGGATGGAGGCCCACATCTGGCTCTCTGCTCAGCGGGGAGCCTGCCTCCTCCTCTCTGCCTGCCTCTCTGCCTACTTGTGATCTCTCTCTGTCAAATAAATAAATAAATAAATAAAATCTTAAAAAAAAAAATCAGAGTCACTTCAACAGAATGTGTGTGTGTGTGTGTGTGTGTGTGTGTGTGTGTGTGTGTGGCAATTACAGTTTAAGCTTATGAGTGAAAGAAACTCATAATTAGATTATTTCCTTTGATATTTCAACTAGAAGGAAGGAACCTCTGCACCAACTTCTGGTCTCACTAGTGCAGCTGTATACAGTGGTGACTTTGTCCAACCCTCTTGTCACCATCTGCACTGCTGGTTTACTTGATACTATGACTTCTCAATTCTCCAAATATTAATCACAATACATATTTTCATCTGCTAAAATACAAGGCTAAAAGTTTCTTTTGTTGTCCAAGAAGGATGTATGGTTGTAAGTTAAATTTTTAACAATGTTCTGCCTTCATACATGATGGACAACTAGCTAACCTTTCTTTATTCATTCATCCATCACTCATTAAAATAGTTATTGAGCGCCTACTATATGCAGACTCTGTCCAAGTTTCCAAGGCTACAGAAGTAAACAGAACAAACAAGTCTCTCAGGACTGTAACTCTCCAAAAATGTATAAAAATTCTCCTGGCTTTTAATATCCAAATAAAACTGAGACTTGTCTGAATATATTACTTTGTGTCTAAATACTCTCTGAGGGGCACCTGGGTGGCTCAGTCAGTTGAGTGTCTGCCTTCAGCTCAGCTCATGATACTGGGGTCCTGGGATTGAGCCCCACATCGGGCTCCTTTGCTCAGCGGGGAGACTGCTTCTCCCTCTGCCTGCTGATCCCCCTGCTTGTCTCTTTCTCTCTCTCTGACAAATAAATACATAAAAATCTTTAAAAAATAATACTCCTTGATTATTTTAAATCCTCATCATTTAAAGATTTACTTAGAAAGTAGGTCTCCTTTTCATTATTGTGAGAATTCTCTTTCAATAAATGTATTTTTTTCAAGAAAGAGAAGTTTTCTTAAATTATATATTTAATTATTGTTTCTATTTAGAGTTTTCTGACTTGATTCCTCTTCAGAAGTATCTATAAATCATGAGACATATTTCTCTTTTCTTTTTTGCATGGCTACCATCTTCTCTTTGATAGTTTTCATGTTTTGTACTACGTAAACTTTTTCTTGTAATTGTGGAATGGTTTATCATGTTTGTTGCTTCTTTTCCACGAATTATTAATTTTCCTCTTTTTTATATCCAATATAACTTTAATTACTCTCATTAAAATTATATATTTAACTATTCTATAAATCCCTTTGGATCTCATATTCTTTTTTTTTAACTTCCTATCCCTCTTTTATAGAGAGCATGCTTTTAAAAAAATTTGCCCAACAGTTTCTAAAAATTTATTTTAGTTTCTCTGATAGGCCATTTAAGAAGTCTGGATTGGTTCAGTGTTGTATGCTATTCCCTTTGTCTTGCTCTATAGAAATTGTGGTTTTTTTAAGATTTTATTTATTTGAGAGAGACAGGGAGAGAGTGAGCACAAGCAGAGGGAAGAGCAGGCAGAGAGAGAAGCGCACTTCCTGCTGAGCAAGGGGCTGGATGCAGGACTCGATCCCAGGACCCTGGGATCCTGACCTGAGCTGAAGGCAGACACGTATCCGACTGAACCACCCAGGTGTCCCGATTGTTGTTGTTGTTGTTGTTGTTGTTGTTGTTGTTGTTGTTGTTGTTTTGAAGATTTTATTTGTTTATTTGTCAGAGAGAGAGAGAGAGAGAGAGAGAGAGAGAGAATGCACAAGCAGGGAGAGTGGCAGGCAGAGGGAGAAGCAGGCTCCCTGCTGATCAGGGAGGCCAATGAGGGGATCCATCCCAGGGATCTTGACCTGAGCCCAAGCCAGATGCTTAGCTGACTGAGACACCCAGGTGTCCCATTGCTCTATAAAAATTGATATTAGTTGGTGCGCCTGGGTGGCTCACTCGTTAAGTGTCTGCCTTCCGCTCAGGTCATGATCCCAGGGTCCTGGGATGGAGACCCGCATCGGGCTCCCTGCTCTGCGGGAAAGGCTGCTCCTCCCTCTCCCACTCCCCCTGCTGGTGTTCCCTCTCTCCCTGTGTCTCTCTCTGTCAAATAAATAAGTAAAATCTTTAAAAAAAAATTGATATAAGTCAAAACATTTTGGTTGTTTTCTCATTTCTCATTTTGGTATTTTCTAATAGAATCATGAGTTGTCACTGAACTTCTTTACTCTCTTCCAATTACAAGCATGTCAAATCCCCTTTTATGATTGGATAGAAGAATAGACTATAACCTATTATTGCCCTTAGGCAGAAAAATAACTTGGTATCATTTCAAATTAATAGTATGTAAATACTTCTTTCATATTAATTTAATAAGGAGACGGTTGGTACCTAAAAAGAGGTTTTATAAATCCAAACCATAATATTAATAAAGGTTATAGCCATTTCCAGTTTGGCAGATGAAGAATTGAATTACATGTTTCCATGTTACAGCTAGAATTCTCTGCAAACCCCTAACTACACTGTTGCTACTGCTTTCTTGTTGTTTTTATGCTCCTCATAGACTGGCACACTTTGCAATTGCGTGACTGACCTTACTGTTTTATCCAGCTCTGGTGGGTGGTAGCTGAGTGTTAACAGGATCCCATCTGGAGAGACCTTGCTATATTCTACTGCTTGTTCTCTGTAAAGCCAAACAGGAAATATGTGAAAAGCCATTACAATGCAGAAGGTGCTCTCAACTTCTTTCTTTTTGTTAAGATGGTAGGGCAGACTTTATTCAGGACCCTTACAATAGGTATAGGGAACACTGCAGAGGAGTTTTACAGTGGAAGAGAGAAAACTGGGCTCAACTCCAAAGGTAGCATGGGCAAGTGCGGATTTATAACCAACTTGTGGGGTGGGAGTCAGTGGATGGAAAATTACTAAGAGGAAACATCATGGGTCAGGGAGTTCTATAGAAACCTACTTAACAGAATTCTTGCTGACGACAGGTCAGGGTGATGAGACATCACCTGGATGATGGTGGAGGATGAAGAATCTGGTCAAATATTGAGGGTGATATCAAGGCTGAGGGGTCCTGATTAAAATGACTAAGTAGGGTTCTTGCTAAAATTAGATTTTATAAGTAAGTGCACAGATGGGCCTAGCAGAAAGTTTAGGAACCTGACTAAAGTTTGGCCAAGCAAAGGGTCTTTGTCACCTACATGATTATGCAATGTAGTTTTAAAATTTTATATAATATAAATATATATATAATAATACCTGTTTATTATAGGAATTATTTATTTCAGAAATACAAATATTCCCACTACCATTGTTGAGACTTTGGTTATACTCCTCACATCTGCATAAAGAAATGTGACAACTAAAATATTTTAATTTTTTAAACCACTTAAATAATTTATAATGAGTATTTTTCTTTCTGTATTAATTAGAATAGTTTTTTTCATAATCGCATTAATACCTGCATAGTATTATATTTTATGAATGTGGCAATTTATTTGATCAATCTCCTTTTTTGGAGTGTTTAGGTTGCTTCCAAATTTCCACTGTTACACGTAATTCTGTAATCACTATTTTTATTTTTATTTTTATTTTTTTTAAAGATTTTATTTATTTATTTCACAGAGGGAGAGAGATCACAAGGAGGCAGAGAGGCAGGCAGAGAGAGAGGGGGAAGCAGGCTCCCCGCTGAGCAGGGAGCCCGATGCGGGCCTCGATCCCAGGACCCTGAGATCATGACCTGAGCCGAAAGCAGAGGCTTTAACCCACTGAGCCACTCAGGTGCCCTGTAATCACTATTTTTAGATTTACATATGTATTCCTTTAGGATAATTTCCTAGATGTATGCAAAATTAAGAAGCCTGGATAAATACTGCCAAGATGAAAAATTTTTTTAAAAGACTGCAACATGGGCGCCTGGGTGGCTCAGTGGGTTAAAG
>LNAC01000148.1:3023623-3051228 GCA_002007465.1 Ailurus styani | reverse complement strand
TTTTAAAAAAAAAAAAAAAAAAAAAAAAAGACTGCAACATTGCTCTCACTAGCAATACTTTCAAAATATCCATTTCTCAATGCCTTCATCAACTTTAGGCTTCATGCATTATAATTCATTTAATCTTTGCCAATCTGATAGCTTTCCCCTCAAAAAAAAATGACTATTGCTTTGTTTTATATTTGTTTCATTAACTGAAAAGGTGAAACTTTTTCAGCATTCTTGACTTTTTGTATGTTCTACATTCTAAGAAAATATAAATCAGAGAGCTGAGTCCTGGATAAAGGAAACTCAATGGGGTAAAAGCTAAATGCTCTGTGGGTATTTGTCATAAAGATTTCTAAACAACTCTATGCCCATTTATACTGACTCTAATAATGAAGAAATAAATGCTTAGGAAATATCTCAGAGAATCATGGTAAATTCCTCATTAAGCTGCCATATCTACATAGTCTTTCCTTTCCCACTTCTGTAATGCTGCTTCTTAACTCTGGAGAGACCTGCCTAACAACTGTACCTGTCAAAGTTCTGTCCAGTGTTTAAGGTTTGTCTCATATGTCACCTCATTTATGAAACAGGTAATTCTAAATGGATGAGATCATTTTTCCCTGAATACTCAAAATATATAATTCATGTTTACCAAATGTAAGGCACTCTACTAGGTACTAAAAGTATAAAGATTTAAAAGTGTTGTACCTTTTAAAAAAGGAAATTTGCAAACAAATGTCAGCTGTAAATATTGGTGTAAAATATTTTACAAAATAGTAGAAAACCAAATCAAGTCATACAAAAGGAGAATACTATTTTTTATTATTACCAGTTTGAGTTTATTTCTAAAATTCAAAGTTAACATTCAAAATTAATAAATGTAATCCTCCACATTATTAGAATAAAGAAAAAAATGTAATATTTTTCCTCAAGGAACCCATAACCTGGAGACCAGTAGAAATACAATCTCTCTTGTGGCACCTGGGTACCTCAGTTAGTTAAGCATATGACTCTGGTCATGATCTCAGGGTCATAAGATCAAACCCCATGTTGGGCTCTGTGCTCAGTGGAGAGTCTGCTTGAGATTCTCTGTCTCCCTCTGTCCCTCCCTTGCCACACACTCTCTCTTTTTCTTTAAAATAAATAAATAAATCTTGAAAAAAAAGAAATACAATTTCCCTTCATTTTCTTTCTCATTCTATATAAAGAATTATTAAAAATTACATCCATTTCTATGGTGTTTGGACTTTGCAATAATGCTCTCACAAATATTATCTTATCAAAATGGAATGATAATTCTATAGTGTTAGCTAGACAACATCATTCTTTAATCTTGTCTCCTTTATGGATGAAAAACTTGAAGATCAAAAAAGATAAATGCCTAGGTGAGAATAGATCTCACATGCTCTTTCTATTAAATTGTGTATGTCCACTAAAAAGCTGTAGGGGAGGCAAAATTTTTCCTTGAACTTCTTAGAGTCCTTGACTGGGTCTGAACTTCAAACTGATAAAGACAGATGAACGGGAGAAAGCAAACAAATTCATTTAATATAAGTTTTACCTGACATGGAAGTTCTGATAAGAAAATGAAGACTCAGAGTAACGGCTAAACCTGAGTGTTTCTATGCAAGGTTTGATGAAGAATGCAAAGCTTTCTTTGCACTGGAAAGATATGATAAGGCAAAGAGTATGAGTTAAGTGTAGGAAACTGGGGGAAACTTAGCAAGGCCTGTTCATTTAGATTCTCCTTCGTGTCCCTCTGTCTTGGAGATAAGGTGGCTCCTTTCCTCTGGGCATAAGGAGAGCTATTCTCTTACCCTGCCCGCCTCAGGGTAAAAGAAACTGAAGGTCAGAGAGACCTTCCTGCTTCTGCCTTTTTCTCAAACTCATTCTGCTTAAAATATTCAATATGCCAAGATGTCATATTTTAGGGTAGCAGATTCTGAACTCCATTAAACAATATCTGCATTTAAAATAAGCTGGTGTATTATAATGCATAACCTCAAATGTTTACTCAAACTTACTTTTTGTTTTATATGTTTTCCAATATGTGATCTAAAAAGTGGCCCAAGTAAAGTTCAAAAGAAAGCTGTTTTAGGGGACAAATCCAACTATATTACTAGATACCCAAGAAATATTAGTTTCATTTCACTATAGCTTGCTTTGTTTTAATTCAGATTTTATTTATTTTTTTTTAAAGATTTTATTTATTTATTTGACACAGAGAGAGAGATTACAAGTAGGCAGAGAGGCAGGCAGAGAGACAGGGAGAGGAGGAAGCAGGCTCCCTGCTGAGCAGAGAGCCCGATGCGGGCCTCGATCCCAGGATGCTGAGATCATGACCTGAGCCGAAGGCAGAGGCTTTAACCCACTGAGCCACCCAGGCGCCCTTAATTCAGATTTTAAAGAAGAAAAACATGTAACCTCACTTTTAGTCACCGTGGATGCAGTGATGAAGGAGGCATTGAAACAAGATTAGAGAGTTTTATCTGGCATGCCCTGAGACAGAGTTGGAAGTATGAAATATTTCTTAGGGATCAACACCTGCAAAGAAAGGGAGGAAGCAGGACTGGGCTTCATCAACCCAGCAGGAAGCTCTCCCTACCTCATCAACGAATGCAGTAGGGCAAGTGACTTAAACCTCCAGTTATAAGGTAAATATTGCAAAGCTAGAAGAAAAGGATGACCCTGCTCCATACTATCTGCAGGAGACACATTTTACCTAAAAAAACACAGATAAAGGCTGGAAAAGATATACATAACACTATTCATAAAGATGATGGTATAGACATACTGACATCAAAAAGAGTAGGCTGCAGAACCCAGAGTGACATCAGAGATAAAGCAGGATAATTCATGATGATAAAATGGACATCTAGTTAGAAAGACATAATCATTATACCAGACCTTTAAACACATGAAACAAAAGTGACAGAAATAAAAGGAGACCTATACAAACCCATAAACAGAGGTGAACTTTTCAGCATCCTTCTCTCAGTAATAGATAGAATAAATAAATCATGAGTAAGGATATAAATTTGATCAACATTAAAAACCATTTGATCTAATTAACATTTATGGAATAGTACACAACAAATGCACAATGCACACTGGTTTTGTCTTATATGTGGAATATTTACGAAAATAGACAATAGCTTGGCCAATAAAATAAGTCTTAAAAAACTTCAAAAGATTGGAATCTTAGAGATTATATTCCCATGCCTGATCCACCCCAAGGAATTGAATGAAAAATTAACAGCAAGAAAATTTCTGGGAAAACATCAAATATTTAGAAATTTTACAACATACTTTTAAATAACCCAAGGATCAACCAATAAGTCACAAGGAAAATTAGAAAATATTTCTAATTGATTGACAATGAAAATACAATGGAACAAATTTTGTGGGGTATAGTGAAAGAAATGCTTAAAGGGAAATTTGTAGTTTTAAATGATTATGAGATCGAAAATTTAAAAATCAGTGAAGACAGAATGAGGCTAGCACATATGGCAGAGGTGGTGGCTCCTTTGGCCTGTCCTTCTACAAAAGGACTGAGAAATTGAGCAAAAACTACCAGAATCAACAGGAGGAACTCTGAGAAATAGTCAAAGGATTTATAGCAACAAAGGAAATGTTGATAAAAACAAAAACAAAAACAAACAGCTTTAAAATGGTAGGAATGCTTTGTGGTGTTTTTCCTTGACCCTGCTCCACTCCTTCTCTAGATGGATAGCAGTCTTGAAGATGGCAGCCCACATTTCCAGTTTGGGACCCTTACCCCTGGTTCCAGAGGGATCAGAGCAGACCTTATTGCCAAAGAACAGGTTGTTCCTGCCAGCCTTGGTCTCCCTGAAGGATGATGCAAGCACTGTTTCGTTTCGCCTAACTTGGAATTCTATCAACGCAGTAAAGTATCTTCAGAGAAGGCCTTCCGAAAAAACATTGTGAGGTAAATGAAAAATTTGCCACTGCTGTATGGGGCAAAAAATTATAGCTGAGACAAACTACAGATATGCCTGGGAGAAAAAGGTGGGAAGAGAACTTCTTTGGGAAATTAGGCGTCCAAAAATACATACAAGTAATTTAGAAAGTCATGCACAGGTCCAGGGTAAGATGCATACTCAGAAGAGATCCGAGAAGACCCTAAGCTTTTACCTCTGACTGATGTTTATGCTTAGCACAAGCAAGAAAGGAAGGCTAAGGCAGAGTTATAAATGGCCTGGAAAAGATTTGAAGGAGTGCCACAGCACAGAGCCAATTTGCTGGGACTGGTAGAGGTTTTTTGTTTTGTTTTGTTTTTAAGATTTTTATTTTATTTATTTGACACAGAGAAAGAGAGATCACAAGTAGGCGGAGAGGCAGGCAGAGAAAGAGANGGTAGAGGTTTTTTGTTTTGTTTTGTTTTTAAGATTTTTATTTTATTTATTTGACACAGAGAGAGAGAGATCACAAGTAGGCGGAGAGGCAGGCAGAGGAAGAGAAGGAAGCAGGCTCCCCGNTCCCAGGACCCTGAGATCATGACCTGAGCCGAAGGCAGAGGCTTAACCCACTGAGCCACCCAGGCGCCCACTGGTAGAGTTGTTGCTTTTTTCTTTTCCTTTCTTTTTTTCTTTTCTGTTTCCTTTTCTTTCTCTTCCCCTCCCTTTTCTTTCCCTTCCCCTTCCCTCTCCTCCATTCCCTTCCCTTCCCTTCCGTTCGTTTCCCTTTTCCTATCTTCTACTCCTTCTCCTCCTCCTCCTTCTTCTTCTTTTATGGGGGTGGAGATCCAGGCATTCAAGAACATTTCTGTCAAAACTCTAGCTAACTACAAGCTTAAGGAACAGAAAATTTGGAGAACATATGCCAAAATAGTTTACCATACAAAAGAAAACTAGTTTACAAAAACAGTTCAGAAAATTCACTAAGTAAACAACTACAACCCATAGCAAGCAATAAAAATAAACCCTGAGGATGATGAAAAATATGACTTTTAGATTTACTTGTAATATTCAAATGTTCAGCTTTCAACAACAACAAAAAGTTGTGAAGCATTCACAGAAACAGGAAACATGAACCACCTATTGGAGAAATTAACAAAAAACATCACCAAGGAAGCACAGAATTAAAATTACTTGAAAATACTTTAAATCAACAGTCTTTTTTTTTTTAAGATTCATTTATTTATTTTGAGAGGGAGAGAGAATCTCAAGCAGACACCATGTTAAATGCAGAGTCCAATGTGGGGTGTGATTTCACAACCCTGAGATCATGATCTGGGCCAAAATCAAGAGTCCGAAGCTTAACCAACTACACCACTCAGGTGCCCCTAAATCAATAGTCTTAAAGGTGCTCAATTTNAGTCCAATGTGGGGTGTGATTTCACAACCCTGAGATCATGATCTGGGCCAAAATCAAGAGTCTGAAGCTTAACCAACTACACCACTCAGGTGCCCCTAAATCAATAGTCTTAAAGATGCTCAAATTGCTGAAAGAAGCTGCAAGATAAATGAAACCATGAGAATGACTGAACAAAAAAAAGAATGTCAATAAAGATAGAAATCATAAAATGAATCAAATTGTGGAGCTTATAGTGTAAACACTAAAATAAAAATTCATCAATAGCAGATTTAAACATGAAGAGTGAAAGAAAATCCGTGAACTTAAAGATAAGCTGAGTAAAATTATCCAATCTGAGAAATAGAAAGAAAAGAGAAAAGAATGAAGACAAATGCCCACAGTCTAGGAGAACTGTGTGACAATATCAAGCTTACCAACATACACATAATGGGAGAGCCAGAGGAGAGGAGATAGGGAAAAGATTAGAAAGAATATTTGAAGAAACACTGGTTGGAAAGTTCTCAAATTTGATAAAAGAAATAGATCTAGATATCCAAGAAGCTCAACAAACTCTAAGATAAATGCAGAACTCTGCACTGAGATAAATTATAACCAAAGTGCCAAAAGATCAAGGTGAAGAAAAAGATTTTGAAACCAGCAGGAGAAACAACTCATCATAAACAATTCTTTATAAGATTAACAGATAAATGAAATAGAGAATAGAAAAACAGCAAAGAGAACCAACAAAATAAAAAAAAATTTTTAAAGATCAATAAATTTGACAAAATCTAAGCTAGATTGACAAGGAAAGAGAGAAGACTCAAGNTCTTTAAAAAAAAAAAAGATTAACAGATAAATGAAATAGAGAATAGAAAAACAGCAAAGAGAACCAACAAAATAAAAAAAAAATTTTAAGATCAATAAATTTGACAAAATCTAAGCTAGATTGACAAGGAAAGAGAGAAGACTCAAGTTATTAAAATTAGAAATGAAAGTGGGGATATTGCTGCTGACCATATAGGAGTAAAAAGAATTATGGGAGAATATTATGAACATTTGTGTGACAACAAGTGAGATAGCCTTGATGGAGCAAATTTTTCCAAACACACAAACTCCAAAACTGATACAATAAATAGAAATCTAAACACTCTAAACAAATAACAAGAGTGAATCAGGGGTCAAAACACTTTCCAGCAAAAAAAGTCCAAGACCAGACAGTTTACTAGTGAAGCTACCCATAATTTATAAAAATTAACAGCAATCCTACCCAAAGTCTTCTAAAAATAGGAGAATATTTCCTAACTCATTTTATGAGGCCAGCGTTACCCTGATACTAAAAGCAGACAAAGATACCACAAGGAAAGAAAAACTACAAATACTTCTTAGGAATATTCATAACAAAAAACTATTCTTATAACAAAATACTCACAAACTGAGCAAATTGAATACAACAGCATTATTAGGAAGATTATGTAATGTGACCAAGTAGGATTTTATCTCAGGAAAGCAAGGATAGTTCAACATGAAAAATCAACCAATGTAAACATCATTAACATAATGAAGAAAAACAACAACATGATCTTCTTGATGTAGAAAAAGCATTTGACAGAATCCAACAATCCTTTCAAAATAAAACACACTTAAAAAAAATAAAATAAAAAATAAAACACACTTAAACATGAGTAAAAGGGAACTCCTTAACATGTTAAAGGGCATTTGTGAAAAAAATCACAGCTAACATAATAGTGAAAGACTAAGAGTCGTCCCAAAAAGATCAGGAACAAGACATGTATGCCTGCTTTTACCACTTCTATTCAGAATTGTACTGGAAGTTCTAACCAGATTACTTATGTAAGAAAAGGAGGTAAAAGGTATCCAAATTGGTATAACTATCCCTATTCACAGATAACATAATTTTATACATAGGATATTCAAAAGAATCCCACATATATACATATACACAAAAATTGTTAGTGCTTATAAATGAACTTACTAAAGTTGTCTGAAAAGTCATTTGTATTTCTATAAACTAGCAATGAATAATCTGAAAGGAAATTATAAAAACAATTCCATTTACAATAGCATTAAAAAGAATATAATACCTAGGGATAAATTTCACCAAGCAAGTCTTGTATACTGAAAACTATAAAATATTGCTGAAAAAATTAAAGACATAGACTAGAAATAAATAAATAGATGGACTTCCTTTGTTCATGGATTGTAAGACTCAATATTGTTAATATGGTAATATTTCCTAAGCAAAGTACAAATTCAATATAATTCCTGTTAAAATTTCAGTGGCTTTTTTCTTTTTTTCCAGTAATGGAAAAGTTGATCTTCAAATTCCTAAAGAATTGCAAGGGGGCTTGAATAGCCAAAACCATCTTGAAAAAGAAGAACGAAGTTGGAGGGGGTTATATTTCTGATTTCCAAACTTACTACAAAGCTACAGTGATCAAAACAGTGTAATAGTCACATAAGAGTAGACATAGACCAGTGGAATAGAACTGAGAGTCCAGAAATTGTCATATAACTATAGCAAACTGATTTTTGACAAGTGTGTAAATGGGGAAATAATAGTCTCTTTAACAAGTTGTTGTCCCAGTTGCTGGGACAACTGGATATCCACTTGCAAAAGAATGAAGTTGGACAGCTACCTCACAGCATACAAAAATTAACCCAAAATTTATCAGTCGCCTAAATAGAAGTAAAATTATAAAACTCTTAAAGTTAAATACAAGGGTAAATCTTCATGACCTGAGATTTGGCAGTAGATTTTTTGATATGACAACAAAAGAAACAAAGAATATAGATAAACTCTACTTCAAAAATAGGAATTTTTGCACCTCAAAGAATATTATCAATAGAGTAAAAAGACAAACCACAGATTGGTCAAAAATACTTGTAAATCATATATCTAATAAGGGTCTAGTATCAAAAATAAAGAACTCTTACAACTCAACAACAAAAGACAGTCCAATTTATAAATGGGCAAAGGATCTCAATAAACATTTCTCCCAAGAAGAAACACAAATGGCCAAGCAACACATGAAAAGATGCCCAACATCATTAGTCATTAGGTAAATGCAAATCAAAACCACAATGAGATACTATTTCACACTCATTAGAAAGGCTATTACTCAACAAAACAGAGAACAAGAAATGTTGTAAGGTTGTAAAGAAATTGGAATCTTGATATATTATTGGCAGGAATATAAAGGGTGCAGTCAATGTAGAAAACAATTTAGTAGTTCCTCAAAAAGATAAAGATGAATTACCATATAACCCAGAATTCTACTCCTAGGCATATACCCCCAAAAACTGAAAGACACATTTATCTACAACAGCCTTATTCATAATAGCTACAGGGTGGAAACAACCCAAATGTCTATCAGCAGATGAATGGATGAATAAATTATAATATATATATATGTGTGTGTATAAAATAGAATATTATTCAGCCATTAAAAGGAATGAGATATTAATATGTGATCAAAAAGTAGATGAAGCATGAAAATTATATGATAAATAAAAAGCCCAACACAAAAGGTATATGAAATTATTTATATGAAATATCCAGAATAGGCAAACCCACAGAGACACAAAGCAGAATGGTGGTTGCCAGAGCCTTTGAGAGAAGAGGGAAGGGGAAAGTGACTGCTTTACAGATACAGGGGCTTCTTTTGGAGTGAAGAAACTATTCTTCAATTTGAGAGGGGTGGTGATCACACAACAGTGATAATTCACTAAATGCCACTGAACTACACACTTCAAAATCGTTCATTTTATGTTATAGGAATTGCACCTCAACAAAAAAAAGTTTAAAATATCAATGGAACATAGCTTTATCTGAAGAAGTTATACAAGTAGAAATAGAAAACTAATCAATAGCGGGGCACCTGGGTGGCTCAGTTGGTTGATCGACTGCCTTCGGCTCAGGTCATGATCCTGGAGTCCCGGGATCGAGTCCCACATCGGGCTCCCAGCTCCACGGGGAGTCTGCTTCTCCCTCTGACCTTCTTCCCTCTCATGCTCTCTCTCACTCTCTCTCTCTCCCAAATAAAAAAAAAAAAAAGAAAACTAATCAATAGCAGAGTAAATAAACAAAGTCACAACATTTCTTTAAGTAATTAATAAAATTGATAAACTCCTATAGGGACTAATCAAGAAATAAAGGAAATAAGAACAAATCGCCTATATAGGAATGAAAGAGGTGATATCATTAGAGAGCTCAGAGACATTAAGAAGGGAATATTATAAAGAACTTTTGCCAACAAATTTGGTAATTTAGTTGGAATGAAGAAGTTCCTTGACAAATACAATTTACCAAACCCAACAAAAGAATAGAAAATCTGAATAGCTCTGTATCTTTTAAAGGAAATGAATCCATTACAGAAACCTTCCCACAAAGAAAATACTAGCTCATATAGCTTCATTGCTGAAATCTGTAAGTCATTTAAAGAAGAAATAATGGCCAATGTAATCTTTTTCAGAAAATAGAGGTGGAGATAGCATATTGTGATTTTTTTTTAATGAGGATATGGCATAACCCTGATACTAAAATGTGACGGAGACATTATAAGAAAAATTATACACGAACCTGGCCATCTGTAAAATGAAGAGGCTGCAGTTTCACACTGGTTTGCTTTTTTGTTTGTTTGTTTTATTTAAATTCAAGTTAGTTAAAGTTAAATGTGGTGTATTATTATACATCTGATTGCTTTTGATATATGTTTTAAGGACTGAGATGTTATAAATCATTCTCCTCTAATGTGAAATAGTTTTTCATCAAATATCACTGGAATGATCAAAACCTGCAACAGGTATTCCTAAGAGATGAGAAGAGGAAAATCAGAACCTTAAATACAAGTTTCTATCTGTGGCGCCTGGGTGGCTCAGTCGTTAAGCGTCTGCCTTCGGCTTGGGTCATGATCCCAGGATCCTGGGACTGAGCCCCGCCTGGGGGTCCCTGCTCGGAGGGAAGCCTGCTTCTCCCTCTGCCCGCTGCTCCCCCCGCTTTTGTTCTCTCTCTTGGTGTGTCTCTCTCTGTCAAATAAATAAATAAAATCTTTAAAAAACAACAAAAACAAACAAACCAATCAAGTTTCTGTCTGTTGACCAGGCATAATTAACATTATGTTACAGAGTAGCAAGAATTCTAGGGGCATCCATTGTTGTGACACAAACCACAGGCAGGAACTTAATGATTTCAATACACACGCTAGCATTAATGTCTCAACAACTTAACAGGTGCTCTTTACTCAGTGCAAGCCAAAGAACAAGGTGTTCCTTGGCAAGTATTTCCATAATTTAGCTTCCATACATTTTAAATCCAGATAAGACTGAGATAAGAACAAAAGCCAGAGACCCAGTGTATCATACCACTAAATCTTATTAGCACAGTTGTAAAATGGGAAAATGCCCTTACTTAATACAGTACCTGTTATTGTCTAGTCAGTGATTTTTCTCCTTGACGAATACTTTAAAAAGTCCATTTTAAGAATTCCTACATTAAGGGCGCCTGGGTGGCTCAGTGGGTTAAAGCCTCTGCTTTCGGCTCAGGTCATGATCCCAGGGTCCTGGGATCGAGGCCCACATCGGGCTCTCTGCTCAGCGGGGAGCCTGCTTCCTCCTCTCTCCTCTCTCTCTGCCTGCCTCTCTGCCTACTTGTAATCTCTCTCTCTGTGTCAAATGAATAAATAAAATCTTTAAAAAAAAAAAAAGAATTCCTACATTAAGACAAACCTAATGTCAGCAATTCTTCTCGTGAAGTTGTAAAAATTTATTTTTTCTTAATGGCATCTTATTAATTCTTATTATACATTTGAGTATATTTGATGAGTAAAGGGGGAGTTGAATTAATGTTTATGACTCTCATGCAGATTGCTAATATTTCATCATTGAATCAGCACTTAGTTAAACCCTACTTATTTATTACTTTAAACAACTCCCTTCAGGGTACACACTCCAGTGCTCTTTATTACCTCCATTTATGAGATACGTTTGTAAAAATCTTCCTAACATGTTTATATTTTCTTCATCCTTAACATAATGTCATAGTGAATGCAGTTTTGTTAAATTAGCTAGAGTTATTTCAGTCCTTTGTGAAATAGTTTATTTTTCTATGTGACCAAAGCAAGACATCTATTTGGAATGTCATCAAATTGCTACTGGATAGAGAAGTAAATATCTGTATTCACACTGATCAGGCTGAAGCCCTTGAAGTCATTGGCCAGGATGAATAAGGTAAGTCACAGACCCAAGCCATTCCAGTAAGTTTATTTAAAAAATTCATACTGTGTTAAAAACACAGTAATACCTTGACCAGATAGTGATAATAGGAGTCGACGCCTTTATAACCAATAGATGAAATCAATGTCTGCTTTGGTATTATGTTTGTAAATAAAATGATTTTTCTTTTTCTTTCTTTTTGGGGGTGGTGGAGGAGAGAGAGCAGTGGGATGGGGCAGAGGGAGAGGGAGAGAGACTCTTAAGCAGGCTCCACGCCCAGTGCAGAGTCTGATGTGGGGCTCAATCTCATGACCATGAGATCATGACCTGAGCTGAAATTAAGAGTCAGATGCTTAACTGACTGAGCCACCCAGGTGTCCTATATTATTATTATTATTTTTTGCGTCCTGTTGACATATGCAGAAATTGTTATACAATAGGCCAGTCTACTCTTACCACACTCTTTATTGCCACATAACATTTCTTAAGCATATGAACTCACAGTATAATCACAGTACAACTCCTTTTTAAGCTCACTTAAAATGTTTTTACTTTTACTCATCTTATGTTCATGTCCTTATTCCTCTTTACTGGTACATATCAGGCATATTTCATTTTCCCCATTCTCACTCATAATGTTTTTTTATATAGCTCTATGTATTAATCGCTGCTAGCACATGCAAATATGCGTGCACATAAATATAATGTAGTATCTCCTGTCATTTCTATTTACCACTATTTTTTTTTCTAGTTTTACTACTGTTTCGGTAGAAACAGTATTTATATTATATTATATTTAAGCCAGAGATATAATGCTTAGATATCCTGGTCACCAGTCAGCCAAGTTAACTATTTTGAATTACCCCTTTTGTCTGTCACCCCTCCCTTCAGCCAACTCCTTGCTACACCCTTCCAAAAATATTACTTCATCATGCTGTCTTCTGTAACTTCTCCAAAAGCTTTAGTCTCACCTTAATTCTTAACCTCAGGATTGACCTGTCCCTTTCCCATACCAGTCCCAAGAAAGCCAAAGGGAATCTTGTTCTTAAAAAGAATTTAGAGGGTTATGGAGGGGAAGGGGGAAGAGTGAGCCTGATGGTGGGTATTAAGGAGGGCATGTATTGCATGGAGCACTGGATGTGGTGCATAAACAATGAATCTTGGATCACTGAAAAAATAAAAAATAAATAAAAAATAAAAGAATTTAGATCAGGGGTCAGTAAACCAGAACACATTGGTCAAATCCAGTCTGTGGCCTGTTTTTGTATTGCATACAAGCTGGGAATGGTTTTTACATTTTTAAATAGGTGGAAAAAATCTGAAGAAAATAATTCATGATGTACGAAAATTATATGAAATTCAGATTTCAGTGTCCATAAATAAAGTTTTATTGGAATCCAGTCATGCCCATTAATATATTTTGCACTACAATAGCAGAGTTGAAAAGTTGCAGTGGAGACCAAATGACCTGCAAAGCCAGCCATATTATTATTTTAGAAAAAGTCTGCCAACCCCTGATCTAGATCAGATGCTTGAGTGTTTCAAAAATGGGAATAATTGTTCACAGAAATTAAATTATTTTCCCAAGGTCAATAGACTTTATTGCTGAGCAAGGGCGGGGACTTTAATTCCTTCCCTCACTGATTGGCANCTGCTCCGCAGAGAGCCTGCTTCCTCCTCTCTCTCTGCCTACTTGTAATCTCTCTCTGTCAAATAAATAAATAAAATCTTTAAAAAAAAAAAAAACAAAAAAACAAAAATGGGAATAATTGTTCACAGAAATTAAATTATTTTCCCAAGGTCAATAGACTTTATTGCTGAGCAAGGGCGGGGACTTTAATTCCTTCCCTCACTGATTGGCACTCTCTTCATTGTATCATACACAACTCTTCCATTTAATATATAAATATAACCTTGTAACTGAAAAACAAGGGGAAATACAACTTCTCCTGAGATCTCTTGCATTTCTAATATAAGTCAGTCACAAAAGACACTATGTAGGATATCAACATTTAGATAAGTACTGAAACAAGGGTCATCACAAATGAATAATTAATTTGGCAGCAAAAAATATATATACCTTTGTTAATCAGTGTTGTTTCCGGTCAGGCAGAGTTGCATTAATAGACTACAGTACTGCATTTCACACATTTTTATAGACACATCCACACCTAGAAGAAAATGAGAACAATTCTCTGGAATAATCTATCATCTTGCTTTAAAATGAAGAAAATAAATAAGTCCTGGGGCTGAGATGTTTCCCACATACTCAACTGTTATCAGAATAAACAATTATTTGACCAAAATAGCAGCTGCCTATCTGCCCCTGGCTGAGGAATTGATTAATGAATTCTCATTAGTAGTTAAAACTCCAGAACCATCGAGCAGCCTTTCGATATCCTTTCCCCGATCATTAACCTCCTTCTTCTGTCTTTGCAGGGGGAGTGACCGGTGGGTCTCCTACAGGCATCTACAGACCTGTGGGGACTCAGATGTTAAGAGCAGGGATTACACTAATTTTGTTTCTTCTTTTTCAGACAAAGGAAAAGGAAATGTATGTAATTATGTCTTTCTAACTGTAATCCAAATTTCTGTTTCTCCTTCGGTGAAAACACTGTCCCAATTATACTTAAGAAAGGGGAAGGAGTCATCTGTCATCCTTNCTCCCCCCCCCCCCCCAGCTCCCCACCCGTTAGCTCTCCCCTGGGCCTCTGATCACTGCATTCCTGGGCACCACGTCCTTGGAAGCAGCGATGTTATTGCTGCCTTGGCTTCAGTGGAAAGCATGTAGGAGAGACAACACTACGCCCTACTATCTGCCCTCTGGACTCCCCACAATACCACTAAGCCAAGGTGTGGCTGTGACCTGAGGGTACAGTCATAAGTGGAAAGATTAGGATATGGTAGGAAACTCCACTTAATACTGTATACTAAATATGACTGTTGCCAGATTCCGAGCAAAAGGCTAACTGCAGAGGATCTGGGTGGCTCAGTCTGTTAAACGTCTGCCTTTGGCTCAGGACAAGTCCCACCCACATGGGTCTCCCTGCTCAGCGGAGTATGCTTCTGCCTCTCCCCCTAGCTCAGGCTCTCTCCCCACTCTCTCTCTCTGTCAAGTAAATAAATAAAATATTAAAAAAAAAAAAAGGCTAATTGCAACATGCTGTTTCCACTCGTGGATGCAACCCAATTCATAGCCGTGTTCTCCATCTTAAGTTCATCCTGTTCTGTCATGGAAGGAAAAATCCTCCCTTATCAGAGAATTTAGAGAATTCAGAGAATTCATTTTCAGAGAATAAATTTTCTTATTATTTTAGGAAAATAACCACCATTACCCACACAAATGGTATCTACCTTGGGCTTTTTATTTCTTTTCTTTATTAGAACAGTACATAGGATAAAGTGAAAATAAAACAACATTAGCTGAGGCTTTGGGAAGATACCTGATGTTGAATTCCCCAAAGTATCATCAGACACCCTAGTAATTAATACAAACTGAGTTTATTCACTGTAGTAAGAGAAATAGTCTTAGTATTGGACATTATTAGTCTTAGTCTTAAGATTGGACATTATTCCTGATACGATTTAGGGTTGGTGGGTACAGAGAGCTGAGGGTTTTGAAGCGGTAAGTAAATAATTATTTGATAAATTACCTCTTTACTCAGGTCAGCAGGGTGTTAATCTCAAAATTATTTGTAAGAATTTCTTGAACCCAATAGTAAAATTATTTATTGGTTTAGTTTTATCATTTCCTGAGCAAAGTCTCCCCCTCAAACAAAACAACTAAGTCCTACTGACATACATGGTTTCTGTTCTCACTAGGATAACTTCCAGTACTCCATAGTAGCAGAAAAGGCCAGGTGTGGTATCGGCAGCACTGATTTGTATGTTTGTGGTGTTTCCAATAGTGTAAGCAAACATATGCACACAAACATATATGAATCTCTCTCCCATAGCGTTTACTTAATTTTCAGAGATGGTATAGCCATGAAACTCAAAAAGGAAGATAAATATCTTTCTCAGGTAATACTACTTTTAGGGACTTTGCCTAACCACAATGAAGATAGAAATTTGCATTATTGCCTAGATGAATTTTCTTCTCTACTTTAGGTCAGTCTAAGAGACTTCCTGGTTCATACTACAACTCGTAGGGAGCATCTAGCCGTCAAAAACCAGAAACATCTCCTCCTTAACACTCCTAGCAAGAACTTTGAAGTTAAAATTTTACTTTAATGGGCGCCTGGGTGGCTCAGTGGGTTAAAGCCTCTGCCTTCGGCTCAGGTCATGATCTCAGGGTCCTGGGATCGAGGCCCGCATCGGGCTCCCTGCTCAGCGAGGAGCCTGCTTCCGCCTCTCTCTCTCTGCCTGACTCTCTGCCTCCTTGTGATCTCTCTCCCTCTGTGAAATAAATAAATAAAATCTTTAAAAAAAAAAATTTTACTTTACTATGAAATAGGCCTAACTTATTAATATTTAAAGAATGAGAGTAAACCGTATAAGTTTTTTTTAATTACCTCTAAATTAAAGCCAACCACTAGGTATGGCAGTCCAGATACATAATTATCTGCAAATTATTTTCTTCTTCTTTACCTTATCTTCTATAAAATGACTTCAGCTTCTATAAAATGATCTTTAACTTTTAGAATTTATTGAAGAAAGAAATAATTAAACTCAGTTTAATCAATTGGATACTATCATGGTATATTATTTTAATTTCAGTAAAATGAGAATGTTGAAACTTCAGAGTGATTTTAACAGGCAGAAGTTGCTAATTCAGATTATGTTCTTAGAGGTCATGCACTTATAACTCATATTCATGTGCTTATTATTTTCTTAATATATAGGCACTAAGGTAAACAAAAGGTTTTTTGTTGTTGTTGTTTTTTAAATGGGATGAACAGGACAATTACTTTTTTTCAGTAGCTTTCAGCCAATTAGTGAGATGCACAAACTCTTACAGTACAAGGTAATAACCGAATCATGCTTGTGTAAAGGTGTTTTGAGAAGCTCTACAACCATTCTATATTAAGTTTGCATAAAGTGGAGCCAGGTAATACCGCTGTAGTAGGTTTGACCACTTGCTATATGCCAAACACATAAGAAAATAGTTAAGTACGTTAGTTGAATTTTATAATGGTTATTTTCAGATTTTGCTTTTATTTGGTTGTATAAGGAAAATCTGGTGGAAAAAAAAAATCCCTTCTCTCTTATGTTTATATATCAGGTTATTCCCACATAGCAGCATAAAAAAAGAAATCTTTCCCTTTAGGGTTTTTCTCCTGCAATTCTAGGAGGACTGTTTGACCTTGCTAGTTCACAAGGTAAATAACTCAACTATAACCCGTTAAAGTTAATTAGCTACACTGTAACACCTCTTGAAAGGCATTGTGTGGCTTTCTCACACTTCAATAGTCTGGCTGAACAATACATAGATATATTAGGATAAGCATATCTGGCTCACCTACTTTGGTTTTATTCCTTTATTCTTTTCATAATTTCTTAACTTGAACTTTTTGCCTTTTTCCTTTAATTTAAACCAATAAATTTTCTTCAATGCACTACTTTTGCTGCATCCCACAATTTTGCTTTTGAGTATTTTATTATTCAGTTCTTGCTATTCGCTATTTTCTAGAATGATAGATTTAGTCTATGTGTTATTTGCAAGTGTTACTAAATTTCTAAATGTACAGAAGTTTTTAATTTATCCAGTCATTAAATTCTACTTTTATTGCCTTTTCAATCAAAGTAGATTGCATGTTATATATTCACTGAAATTTGTCAGACTGATTTTATAGGTTTTTTTGTCTGAGAATATGATTTAAAAAAAATTTCAGGTTTGCTTGAGAAGGACATGCATTCTTTCAATGCTAAAGGTTTTGATATCTATCCATTAGGTCAAGCTTTTTATTGTGTAGTTTTGTTGAGATATTCTGTATCCTTGATAATGTCTTATCTACTTAACCTATCAATAATTGAGACATATCTGAAATCTTCCAATATGAAAATGGATTTGCAATGGCTTCCTCTTTCCTCATATGTTCTGGGACTATTTTATTAGATGTATATCTGTTTGGTGATATTACATCACATTGGTAAAGTGACCATTTTTTGTTAATGTAGTAATTACAGTAACCATTCCTCATGGTCCAGTTGGGCTGATATTACTACAGCCATATCTACTTTTTCAGGATAATTTGTTTAACATATTTTCCATTTGTCAAATGGGAATTTTATTGTGACTTCCTGCCCAAGCTCCTTTACCATACATTACATGTGTGTTTTGGTGGCAGTCACTGTAGTTCGTAACTTGTGGACCCAGAAAAACTACAGATGCATCTGAGGGAGAAACTGTTCATCATCCAGATATCCCAGACTTTATGACAGATGGAGTGACTAGGAACAACATAGGAGTCTCTATTTTGGGGGAAGGGTCTTCTCTGTGTAGAAGGAAAAGAGAACAGATATTTGAGGACCAGAAGAGATCAGGAAGAGAGAAAACAGGTTGTTCAAACATATTTTCTTTCACTCCTTAGCATAAAAATTGACCATGCTTCAAACTCCTCTGAAGTTAGAGGCCTACAGAAATGAATTCAGAACAATGGAAATGTAAGCAGACAGGATGTGAACCTCTGCAAACTCCTCTAAGATCTTCCTTGATATCCTCCATGCTTTTAGTTTTCTCTCGCTTGCCGGCAACACCCAGCAGAGTCAGTGGAGAATTCCACACAACTGAATGGAGCCTGGGCCCAGAATAAACTGTATGGAGCACGATTTCCCTCCTGCTCCACTTCCTCGTTTCTCCTCACATCAATCCCTCTACTCTCTTAAGACCTACTCTGGATTTTAATGTGAGCCAGCAATACGTTTTTATTATATTAAGCCACTGAGATTTGGACTCTGCTATGGCAGGCCACCAGGCAGCCTAACACCGAGTATAGCTGCATTAATTTTCCCAATTGTTGATCACTTTTTTTTAACTTGCAAGTTTACTTAAATAGCATGTGTTTTGATTTTTGATATATTTAGGTTGGCTTCGCCAATCTTGGTTTATAATTTAATTTGTCTCACTTTTTATGTTTCTTTTTAAACTCTTACTGCTTTGTTTGTATTAAAAATCTAAATTCCCTCTCTAAAAAATAAGAATATTCTCCATGTCCTTTGTTCTCTCACTTCCCAATGCTCATGGTTGTCCAGAATTTTGGTTTTTTCTTTTGGTCTTAACTGTTTTTTTTTTAATTATGAATTTTATCTAGTTATTTAGTCAATTTAATCAACATATTTCTCAGAGAATTCCTGGGACTTTCCTCTCCTTTATATTGGGTACTTTTTCCAAAAGTGTTTTAATGGGGACTTTTGTGAAGCAAAGCTTCTTAGTCCTTACATACTTAAGGTTTTTTGTTTTTTTAGATTTTATTTATTTATTTATTTGAGAGAGAGAGAGAGCACAAGCAGAGGGAGCAGCAGGCAGAGGCAGAAGGAGAAGCAGGCTCCCAGGGACCCTGGGATCATGACCTGAGCCAAAGGCAGCCGCTTAACTGACTGAGCCACTCAAGCATCCCTATACTTAAGGTTTTGACAAATGCTTTCACTTTCAAATGACAGCAGATATAAATTTGAGGTTGAAAGTTTCTTTCAATACTCCAAGGTATTATTCCATTGTTTTCTTTATTATTGTACGACATCTACTTCTTTTCCTTTATGTGTTATCAGTTCTTTCTCTACAGAGAATTTTAGAATTTTTCAATATTTTTAATTTTCACTATGTCTAAATCTGGCTTTTCTTTGTTTCCTTTTGGTATACAACAGTTCTTTTTACCTGAGATCTTTTATTTTTCTTTAGTTCTGAGAAATTTCTTCTTAAAGAAATTTTGAAAAATATCTTATCTTCTGCTTTTGTTTACTTTCTCCTTTCTGTGATCCCTATTAAATGGCTATTGATATTTCTTATATAGGGTCCATATTTGTTAACATTTCTTTATTCTTGTCTGCTTTCTTTTAGGAAAATTATTCAACCTGATCTCCTAGCTTTCTTATTTCTTCTTTGTCTACATCCATTCTATTTGGAAAATATTCTCTTCTTTACTTTTAATATCCAATATTGCCCATCTAATATTTTCACATCTAATATTTCTATTTGATTTTCTTAGAATTTATTCTTTTTTTCATATCATTATCTACCTATATCTCTTAAGTGTTCATTACGCCTTTTAAATTCTGTATTTAAAAGCACCTATTTCTGTTGTTATCTGTAAAAGGTTATTTTATTTTATTTTTTAAGGTTGATTTATTTGAGAGAGAGAGAGAGAGAAAGCGAGCAAGCACAAGTGGGGGGGGGCAGAGGCAGAGGGAGAGAGGGAGAGAATTTTCAGCAGACTCCCCGCTGAGCTCAGAGCCTGATGTGGGGTTCAATCCCGAGATCCTAAGATCATGACCTGAGCTGAAACCAAGAGTCAGATGCTTAACCAAATGAGCCATTCAGGTGCCCCTATTCTATTTTTTTATGTGTATACTCCTAGACATCTCTTTGTTTTGAATGGTCAACTCATATTCCCCTAGGTATATTGGCTGCTCTGTCCAGCAATGCATATTTGGAAAAGATGAAAGACCTAAGTCTGTTACAATCCAGATGTGCTGAAGAAAGGATGGGGGGAAGATTTAGGGTGGAGAGCCCCAGCACGGGAAACCACAGCTGATCAGTCCTCACCACCACTGACTCTTGGGCCAGAACCTTTACTCCCAGCCTCTCTCTGGAAAAGCAGCACTAACAGAGGCACTCTCTTAATTGTGATACAGCACCACCGGGTAGCTGGATGGAGAGGTGCAACAGTTCATGAATGCTCTGGCCTCATCACTTTTCATTGCCACCACTCTCCCCAGTAAGGTCTGGATCATGCACCAGACTTTACCCCTAAGGAAGTACCAAAGGATTGAGCCTCTGGCTTTAATTCTTGAGGTGAGAGTTAAGGATTTTTAACCGTCAAGGTACCACTAGGATGGTGATAGTGGCAGGCATGAATAGTCAAAGTTGGAAGTCAACTGCCTTTTTTCCTAAATTATCTTCCCATTACCAGCTACAGCCTCCTTCTTTTCCAGGCCACAGTTCCTATCACCCTTTCCACACAGACATCATTTTAAGTAGCACACTCTCTCCTCTCCAAGTTAGTCACTGTTTTCTTCTTTATTTCATAGGTTTCTGACAGTCTTTCTATTTTGGTAGGATTGATCTTGAGGAAGAAGCAATTACTTCATGTTAACTGAGAATCCTGACAAGACACAACCAACAAAAATTTTACCTTCTGCTTCTATTCTATTATTGTACAATAATGCATAAACTTTTGAAAAGAAGTTTCCATTATCTTTTCAAAATAATGGAAAACAAGGCTTTCCAAACTAGATCAGTACTGGTCAAAAATTATTTGATACATATTATTAGTTAATAATAGTCTTACAGCTGGATTAAATAATGTTTTAAAATACCTTGCTTTCTCTGATGAGGTTGAAAGGTTAGGTAAAAATGGGGGCCCAATTATCAATATGTCTGTGTTTACCCACAACAGATATCTATCTCTAGCTGTAAGAACTAGTTTTCTTAGTCTATCACATGCAAGTACTCCTACTTTATCAATATAAGCTTCCTGAAAATGGAGTCATAAAACATGGCTAGTTCCATGATGTTAAAGTGAATCTCATCATTTCATCAGTTCCTATGTTCCTATATGTTCCTAGTTCCTATGACAGAGAGATATAAAACCTGGCAAAAAACTGGTTGTCAAATATTAAAAGCAGGTGGACCTGAAGTATAATTTCAGGAAAAGTGATTTAATGTGGATAGATGGGAAATACATGACGAATAAACTAATTCCTTGTTAGTTTGGCTTTAATGATTATTATTGCTTCTTTTGTACAGAGGTTTCAGATCAAATGTTAAATTGTTAACTTGCCAAACACAGATTTGTCTTTTCATCCTAGTGTTTAGCTGGCAATAGGATAATCTAGGCATAGTCAGGGTTTAGAGTGTTTAAGACCTAAATTTTCTCCTCACTCACATCATTTCAATTAAATCAATGACATCATTCTTTGAAAATAAAATAAAAACGGTTGCAAAGTAAAATGCATTGTTTATTACGGATCACAATATTAAAAAATTAATAAAACAACTAGCACAGATAACCACACACTCACAAATGGTTGATAAAATTTAATACAGGGTAAGTTTGCTGAATACAGGATCATTGTATACAGATATTACTAGTTTTGTCTTTCTTTCTTCCCCACTTGGATAAGGAAGTACTATACCTAGTGGGAAAAACAAACAAACAAAACACACACTTTCCTGCTTTCCTTAAAACTACAAGTGTCCATTGTGACAGATTTCTGGATAGAAATCTAAGCAGAATTCATACTATGGAGCTTCAGAGAAAGCTGTTCAATGAGCTAATTCTCTTGGCTTAATTCCTGTGTCTGTTTCACTCTGCTGTTCTCCCTTCACATATATAGAACACAGAAGCATGCTTTGAGATACAAGAGTCATCTTCAGACCACAAGGATAAACACCACAAATTAAGGTTAACCAAGAAGAAATATGCAAGGAGCCTGGATTTCTATGGACATCTCTAGGCCACTTTATTAGCTCGAGTCTTGCTTTTTTTTTAAATTTTTTTTTGTTACATGAAAAATAATCTTATTATTGGCTTAAGATATTCTTTGGGTGGAGTTTCAATTACTCTCAACTGAACTCAATCCTTATAGATACCTATACCACTCTATGTGATATGGTAGAGTTTACAAGCCATTTTAAAAAGCACAACAATTAAACTCAAGTTCTTTAACTAGTGTAAGTACTTGGGTTATATTTTCTAATTGGGTTTGTGGGGGTTTTTTGTTTAAATTCTGGTATAATTAATATACGGTGTTAAATTAGTTTCAGGTATACAACTTGAAGGTCAATTGTCTCAATTAAGCACACTGACTTCGGAATCAGAACATTGAAGTTAAACTTTTGGCTCTTCCAAGCTCTGTGACTTTGTCAAGATACGTACCCTTCATGGACATCAGTCTTCTGTTCTATAAAATTAGTACATATCATAGGGCTTTTATGAGGGTAATAGCATTATATGTAACACAGTGTTTATTATCATTATCATCTCCAGAAATTATTGACATATATAAATAATAAATTGATTTGATTTGTATAATTGATATCACATATTTCATACATGATATTGTAGCTACTTAAGTAATCTCTTAATTTTTTCCTACAACATTGTAAACTTGTTGAAGGCCAGAGGCATATCTCATATATCTTGGTATTTTCTAGAACTGTGCTAATATTGTAGCCACCATCTATATGTGACTACTAGCCACTTGAAATGTGGCTACTGAAAATTAATATGTGATGTAAATATAAAATAAACATGGGCTTAGTAGTAAAAGAAAAATGTAAAATATTTTATTAATGATTTTTATATTGATTACATCTCAAATGAATGTTTGGAATATGTTTAATCAAATATACTTAACAATCAATTTTTTCTTTTTACTTTTTCAAAACAGCTAATAGAAAACTTGAAATTATATGTGGCTTACTTAATATTTTCTATTAATATAGTTGCTTATGGACGCCTAGGTGGTTCAGTCGGTTAAGCGTCTGCATTCGGTTTAGGTCATGATCCCAGGGTCCTGGGATGGAGTCCCACATCGGGCTCCTTCTTCAGAGAAGAGCCTGCTTCTCCCTCTGCCTGCTGCTCCCTCTGCTTGTGCTCTCTCTCGCCAACAAATAAATGAATGAAATCTTTTTTTTTTAAAGATTATTTATTTATTTTACAGGCAGAGACACAGTAAGAGAAGGAACACAAGCAGGGGGAGTGGGAGAGGGAGAAGCAGGCTTCCCGTTGAGCAAGGGGCCTGATGTAGGGCTTCATCCCAGGACCCTGGGATCATGACCTGAGCAGAAGGCAAACACTTAAGGACTGAGCCACCCAGGCACTCCATGAATGAAATCTTTGAAAAAAAATATATAGCTGCTTAAATAGGCAGGCAACAGATTCTTCAGGTATGTTTAAATTGTAAATGACTAATTTTTTGCCTCCTTCCCACCACCACTGCCCTGTAAGCTCTTTGAAACAGAAATTACTCACAATTAAATTCTAAGAGCTTCATTACAAGGCCTGGCACATGGTAGATCCAAGTAAACTCTTGGTGGGAAGAATGAGGAATGAATAAATAACACCTGAACTTGGCTCTCCTGTTCATATAAATATAAAGGGGATCAAAGTACCTTGTCTTTGTTATAGGAATTATAATCATGTTTCACATGCATTAACTTATTTACTCCTCCCAATAACTTCAAAAGATAAATGTTATTCCCTTTTCTTCTAAAAGAAAAGCCTGAGGATCACAGAGGTAAAATAATTGGTATAATGTAGCAAAAAATGGTTTGGTTATGCTCATATTAGAATCAAAATTTACTTGACTGCAAATCTCATTCTCTTTATTTCTCTGATCATTGCCTCTGCAAATGTAATTTGTCATCCAATGACTCCAATCTTTAACAAGTAAAGTGAACACTGGATACATTTTTGTTTAAAAATGGATAATCATGCTTGATTACATATCGTATTAATTTTGCATACTGATCTGTGGTCTGGTTTAGAAAGCAAGAAAATCTAAGTGCTATTTTAAAGGGTGATAACCATCATCGGAGTTAGGAAGTTTAGGAAAAAGGATGCATTAGATAGTCCCAACTATCTATGAGGTAGGCCTGTTCAGAAGAGAGGGACTAATAGTACAAGGACCTGTTTCATACAGAGAAAAAATACAAATAAGAACTCAAAGTAGTGGCATCAAAAAAAAAAAAAAAAAGATCACCAAGATAGATAAAGGGGTAAAGAAAAAAGAAACTAATATTTAATCATAATTTACTGTGAGTCAGGCTTTTTGTAGAGCCTGTTTTATTTAGACCTAATTACAAGGTTGGTTGATAAGTATTAGCACTTCCACTTAAACTGTCAAAAAACTAAGTCTCAAACATATGAAGTGACTTGCTCAAGTTGGCAATGATTGGCAGAACTTAAGTCTTAGCTAAGATCAGTCACGCTAAAGCACATACATCAACCAGTCTACTTCAAAGTCTGACTTCAAAGATGGAGACTTGATTTGTAAAGCCAGAAAGTCAAATGGAGAACAAATAGTAACATATACAAGAAATGTTTTTGCTGATGGGTGAGACTAAAGAGCAGCGTGGCCTCTGTTATAGAAATGGGTTATAATAAATATTCAAGGTTGGAAAAATAAATTTAGAAGTTAATAATAAGAATAGATTAATAAAAGGTCATAATAGTTGATTATATTTCTGAACTTATTGTGAAAATACAGAACTACAAAATATGGCCTACTAAAATGCCAGGCCACTAGTCAAAAAAAACCCAATATTTTTTTTTAAATAATTATTTCTCATTTTGTTAATGCATGATTTTTAAATCCTTAGAGTTGTATTTTTTCTTTTTATTAAGGACTGTATTTATTTATTTCATTTGTATTTTAATCATTATATTTTTTCTCTATTAGGTTTTATTATTATTTCCCTTCTGATTCTTATACTAAACACAAGATTTATTCATTTTATATTTTCCTCATTGATAAAAATCAATTTAGAGCTATTAATTTACCTCTAACTAGAGCTTTGATCATATTATTGTTTGGATATACAATTTAATTAATTGTTATTTTTTCGTAGTTTGTAATTTTTATAATTTTCTCTTTGATCCAAGAATTAATCAATCCTTCCTTCCTTCCTTCCTTCCTTCTTCCCTTCCTTCCTTCTTCCCTTCCTTCCTTCCTTCCTTCCTTCTTTTGGTGGCAAGTAGTTGATCATTCTAGATTACTGCCTAGAGAGAATTTCCACACCACAGAAGAGACAATGTGAAGCCAGAGGGAGACTCCTGGAAATCTGAGTTGAAAAAGCTGGGAGTCTAGCAGGAGAGGAGGCAAGAAGTCTAGAATTCACTTAGAAGGAGACAGAAGAGTAGGTAGTAGCAGAGAGAGAGCTAAAGAGATCTGCTGAGGAACCCCATAAGTCTTCAGTTGAGTTCTGACAAATGCATGGGTCTGAAGATCTCAAATTAGATGGACCAAATGAACTATCTTATGAACGTTTGTCAATCTCTTTTCCCCATCCACCTCTGTACTTGCTTAATGAGTTCTAATGTTGGGGAAGAGTGTTTACTGTTACAGAGATGGATGCTATTCATGAGCTCAAGAACATGGACTCTCCTTTATCAAAGTCGATTATGACTACAGTTGGGGCTAAGTGCGCAGCCCGCAAGCAGGAGAGACTACTGCTGAGAGTTTTGAATAACACCATTCCCCAGGGGAACCAGCTAGACCTCTGGTGGCAGATTGACTTTATTGGATCTTTTCTAATACAGAAGGGACATAAAATTGGCTTTACTGAGACAGGCATGGATTCTAGCTTTAATAGGCAATCTCTCTCCATAGACCTTCTGTCAGCAACACCATCTCCTTACAGAAAGCCTCATCCATTTGCCATGGTATCTCAACATCAGATAGAGCTAAGCTAACCTTTTACAGCAAAATGTAGCAATGAGCTCATATCCATGGAATTTGATAAACTTACTATATTTCCCATACCTCGTATTAACCTACTGGATTTGTTAGAATGGCCTACTTATGTTCAGCAATTTTACCAGCTGGGAGACAGGAAAATGGAAAGAATAAGATTATAATATTGGTAACAAGGAAGGCTCTACTAAATATATGTGGAGGAATATTCCCTATAAAGTTGAGATATGCTCCTACGGGATGCAATATAGGTTCAAAACCAGCAACCAGTATGTAAGTGTCATTTCCTCTTTCAGAATGCTTGAATCTAGGGCGCCTGGGTGGCTCAGTGGGTTAAAGCCTCCACTTTCGGCTCAGGTCATGATCTCAGGGTCCTGGGATCGAGGCCCACATCGGGCTCTCTGCTCAGCGGGGAGCCTGCTCCCCTCTCTCTCTCTGCCTGCCTCTCTGCCTCCTTGTGATCTCTCTCCCGCTGTGAAATAAATAAAATCTTTAAAAAAAAAAAAGAATGCTTGAATCTACACTGCAGAAGTGTTGAGAAAACTAAGGCACAAGAGGGTAAATAATGTTCCCAAGGACATACAGGAATTAAGTTGAAGCACGAGGATATGAACCAAAACTGTAAAGTCCAATCTCTTAACTCTAAAATTTTATTTATTTATCATTTATATTTATTAGCATTTATTTATATAAAAAGCTATTTAACTTGTTTCATAGGTAATCAATCCTTTTAGAAAGAAATTTCCTAATTTTTGATTAGGTGGCCAATAGTTATTTGTTCTTCTAATTTGGCTTTAAAAATCAATATAGCTCTTAGTCTTATTTGTCACAAATTAGAGGTACATCTCATCTGTATAGACAAACACCTATTTTACTTTTAATGATGCTTCGAGTATGCAGAGGAAAGTGAAACACTGACCAACTATTTCTTTTAAACCTATTTATCTGTAACTATTTTAGTTTTAGAGTAGTTATGATCTATTTGCTGAAATGTTAAGATTTTAGGCATTTTTCAATTGGCAGCATTTTATTAATGATGACTTTTTTTAAACAAGTATATCTCTGACATGAAACAACCATTTTTTGCACTTTGAAATTATCAAACGTAGACCAAAGTGATGGTTTGATTGTAACTAAATTAACAAGTTAATGAATTTAAGTACCCAAAAGAAATTTGATTATAGATCATTAACCATTTTTACTTACAGGCTATGTTCTCTTTTTTTTTTTCAAGATGTATTTATTTTTTTAGAGAGAGAGAGAGCACTCACATGTGCATGCAGGAATCCATGAGTGGGGCAGGGGCAGACAGAGAGAGTCTTTGAAGCACATCCCCCTCTGAGCAAGAAGCATGACCAGGGGGGCTCCATCCCACAACCCATGAGAGCATGACCAGAGTTGAAACCAAGAGTCAGATGCTTAATGAACTGAGCCAACCAGGCACCCCCAAAGTCAGCATGTTCTTTTTTTTTTTTTTTTTTTTTTTAAAA
>LNAC01000148.1:2817131-3022431 GCA_002007465.1 Ailurus styani | reverse complement strand
TCTCCCTCTGTGAAATAAATAAAATCTTTAAAAAAAAAAAAAAAAGATTTTATTTATTTATTTATTTGACAGAGAGAGAGAGAGATTACAAGTAGGCAGAGAGGCAGGCAGAGAGAGAGGAGGAAGCAGGCTCCCTGCTGAGCAGGGAGCCCAATGCGGGAATCAATTCCAGGACCCTGAGATGATGACCTGAGCCAAAGGCAGAGGCATAACCCATTGAGCCACCCAGGCACCCACATTTTCATTTTTGAGTTAGCATGTGTTTTGCTTCCTTTGGAATTTAAAATCCAGTGAAAGCGAGTTCTGTTTGTTTGTTTGCAATAAATTTTGCATAGAAAAATGGAAGAAGAAACATTAATGAACATATATTTAAGTTCAGATGATTAATCATTTGGGGAAGTAGATAAGGAAGTCCTAGGATATATTAAACATAATGATACCATCATATAATATCGAATGATATCATTCATCACAGTATTTCTAAATATGTCAAAACAAGCAGAAAAATGACAAAATTACAATAGTAATTTTAAAATAGTCATAGTAAAGTAGTAATTTCAGTATGTCTTGGTAAACACTTTCCTTTCCCATTATTAAAAATAACATAACCCCAGTGATATTTGCATCATTTATGGAACTGGAGTATTTAAAAATTATTTGTTCTGTAACCTTAAAAAGAATTACACAACAAAGAAAAGCCCCAGATATTGCAGAGTTTTAAAAGTACCCTTTTGCTTTACTTGTTTAGTAACCTTTGTTTTGATTTAGCAGTATTGATGTAAAGTGGCTGAAACAAGCAGCTAATTCCATAGAAGGAGATCAGGTAAGCTATTTGAGCTTGTTATTAATTGTTAATTGTCTTCTGATCCTTAAACTAGATACCTAAACTGAATAGACCACTATCAGCAAGAGATGCAAATTATATGAATACTGTAGGTGCCCAAACACAAGTGGATTGCTGAATATTTTATTGCTTTCCTAAGTGTCACTCAAGAATTCTACATAATTTTCCTTATACTCTAAAGTATCAAAATATTTGTCTTATTCCAAGTAATCAGAACTTCTTATCTCAAAATGAATACAATTTTCTTGAGAGTTCATCTCAGAAACTTAACCAGAGATTGCATTTTATGCTTTTTCTTCTTAGATGAGCAATGGGGGAATATATCATTATATTTTTATATTTTTGATAAAATATCAATAATCTTCCACTCAACCTCCTTAACCTATTCATTTTATGTTTAAGGCAAACTGAATAACTTAATCTCTCTTCTAAACACCCAGCATTCTCATACCTTTGTACTTGCCTACATTCTTCCCCCCATTTCTTTTTTTTTATTATTGTACTTGCCTACGTTCTAACTACAATGTTTTCTTCCCCTGGCTTTATTGCCTGACAAATCTTATCTCCTCTGGCTTAGATTTTATTCTGTGAAGGCTGCTCTGATCTACATAGATAGAAATGACCTCCATTCTTTGAGTCCTCATGATGCTTTTGGCACTATTTTTATGATGTGAGTCTCATTCTGTTCTATGATGTGGTTATCATTTGAAAACTCCAAATCACCTTAGTAAATTAAAGAACAAACTGGAAAAGCAATCCTATCTGTAAAATACAAAGTATTCCACTTAGGGGGAAAATAAACAAGAAATATAGTATATGTAATAAATAATTATGGGACAGAGGATATGAATGGAAAATAGCTGGGCTGACACCTCTGGTTGTGACTTTTTAATCTTATAAGTGAAGAAGATGACTCAGAAACACCCATTGTGTGAAACTGGTCAAAGTTACGAAGTTGCAGTTCTGAAATAGAGAAGTCCTGGTGGTACACAGCATGGTGATTATAATTAATAATACTGTATTGTATATTTGAAAGTTAAGAAAGTAGGTCTTGGGCGCCTGGGTGGCTCAGTGGGTTAAAGCCGCTGCCTTCGGCTCAGGTCATGATCCCAGGGTCCTGGGATCGAGGCCCACATCGGGCTCTCTGCTCAGCAGGGAGCCTGCTTCCTCCTCTCTCCTCTCTCTCTGCCTGCCTCTCTGCCTACTTGTAATCTCTCTCTCTGTGTCAAATGAATAAATAAAATCTTTAAAAAAAAAAAAAAAGAAAGTAGGTCTTAAATGTTCTCATCATAAGAAAAAGATCTATAACTGTGTGGTGATGGACGTTATTGTGGTGATCATTTCACACTTATACATTGAATATTGTACACCCGAAACTAATATATTATATATCAATTACATCTCAATAAAAAAAATTATGGGAGTTGGGAGCTTTGAAGGGTAAAAGAGTGAGGATAACAGGAAATTTTTTTTTAAGGTGTCAAGGGTATTTTTGTGTATGAGTCATTGTACTCCACTAAAAAATACACAATTTTCCTGATAATTGAGGCTTTCAGACAAAGCTATCATTTATCAATGGTGGGAATTCTTGTTTCTTCTTCTATAGAAATATTTAGTAAGCATAGACTTCTACTTTTCTGCACATTTAAATGAACTCTGTCTGAAGGGGAAAAAAAATGACCCTACCTTGTGAGGAAAGAACTTAATCAGTGCAGCCACAATCAACTTTATGTTCTTTATTTTATTGATCCTTTCCACACTGAGTCTCAGATCCAATATTATGGAACTTGAAAAGTACAAAAAAATCATATATAATTTGAAAGAAAATATGGCGTCAACTTAGTTGTTTGGTTAGCTAAGGGTTAAAAAGAAAAATCTACCTTATGGGAGGTTAGGTCACCTTTTATCATTGTTGAAACTTTTTCTAAAACTTATTGGAGCAATTTATATTTCACAGAATACAGCACTTGAATATAGTCTCATTTTCACTGAAGCTTCAGGAACTTGCAGTACATCAAGTTTATTAATCCTAAATTTAAAGTCCTATATTTTTAGACATTGTGCATTTGGGTATGATTCTATTTAAATAATGGGGTTAGATATTTTGTGTTCCGTATTATGGAACATCGATCTTATTACTATTCCATCATTGCTTTAGGCCACATACACTCTTCTATAAAAATTAATATTAAAAGGGAAAATTGTTCCAGATCACTGAATGGTGTTACCATTCAAGTTGGAGATACTGTCCATAAACTGGGAATTCTGGAGATACTATTGCCCTGTTTGACTTGGTATGAGTGTGTGCAGTGGGTGTAAATCTGCTGACAGGCTCAGCTTCTCTCACTCATCAGATCTGAGGAGACACTGAGTCAACAGAATAGAATTCCAATAGCTTCCCTGCTGCAAAGCTCACGCCCTTCAGAGTGATACCTTTGTCCTCTGGGGCTTATTCAACTGCTTTAGGAAAGTGATAGCCTGAGCAGCAAAAATAGAACAGTGTCCAATCTGCAGAGAAAAAGAAAATTAGATTTAAACTAAGACAGTGCAGCACATTTAAAATTCTTTATCTATTTTACTTTTATTTGCTGGTATATTTGTATAAAATTAGATCTCCTTTGGAGCAAAATCATTTTATTGCAATATTTTGATTATGATATATGATTCTTCTCATCACTCATTCTCACAAAATTACAAAAGGTTTAAAAATTTCTCTTATCTCTCTATTTGCAAGGCACAATATGAAATGAGGTGGAAAAAATTAGAACTTCTGAATTGGCAACAAATCTAGCATCTACCATTGATTCATTGGCAACTGCTCTAAAGAACTCCAAAGATGGGAATCAAGGAGTCTAATTAAATGACCACAGCTTGACCTTGCCTCAGGCAAGTAGACTAATATTCACTTTCACAAGTGGCATGTGGTTTGTGTTTGAAAATTATACTTGAAACAAGGCCATTTCAAAACAGTTTGGAACTATAGTCTCTTTCAATCTTTTGATTTTACCCACAAGGCAATGAAAGGAAATGACTTTATAAGGTTACTACCAAGTAATTAGCAGAGATAAGACTTTTAGGGTTTCTTAGAAAATTGGAAACTTAGCTTAAATGATCATAACACACTTTTAGTGATAGATTTCTATGCATTCATAGGAATAACGCACATTAGGCTCATTTTCTGTGCTAGTCTACTCATTCATTCTAATACTATTCAAGCACCTGCTGTGATATATAGGGCACTGTGCCGGTCAGACAGACTACAATTTTGACAAAACATGGTTTCTGTATGTTTGTCAAGTGATACAGGGAAACAGGAAATTACAATGTTGTATAGTAAATACTTCTTAATATATAGTCATACTGACAAGAGCTGCCCAAGAAGCATTCTAATCACAGCAAAGGCCCCAGAGAAAATTTGGGGGTATTTTTGGTATAGAGACACATTCTTAAAAAACAAAAAGTGAATGATTAATGAGGGAATACAGTGACTATATATAAATTATGCCTTAAAATTTTTTATTAAGCATACAAAAACAAAAACCAATAAAACAAAAAAGTTTGTGCTATAATGATGGGTATTAAGGACAGACACACCCCTCCTCTGTCAAAGGAAGAGATAAGCATATTTATACACACTAAGAAAGAATCTAACAGATAAAGAGATAAATAATACAGCAAAACAACTTTGGAGAGGAGATGCATTGGATCCAGATTATTGGCCACTTTTTTTCCCCTAAAAGGGAAAATAAGATAATAAGGAGTGTCGACTTGACCCATAAGTATAAAGCAGAGCAGCCAAAGAGATGGCTAAACCCCTCAATGAATATAGAGAAGGATTCACTTACCAGAAAAGTGACAGAAAGGAAACAGTTTAGAGAAGAGCAAATTTGGATACTATAAACTATAAAGGGTGAAGGGGTTTTTCTTGCATGAAGATGGAAGGATAATGATCTAGAACTGGTGAAGAGAAACTAGGAGAATGCTGAAATTTCTTTAGGAATTTGGGGTGTGGGAGAATAAACAAGCTTATTCTTGAAAGGACTACAGTGAAGTCAGGCATTTGGAGGTCAGTCAGGTTTCAGTTGAGGCATAGAGAAGAAATATATAGAGAATTTGTCATATGCTTCCGCTTGGAATATTACAATATGTGCTTCAAGTTCCAAAGAAAGCCATTTTAAAAGCTTTCTGGTAACTTTCAAGGTGATTTCTTAAGAACAGGAAGTGCAAGTATACATGCTTATCTCTGTATCTTCTGCCCAACTAGGCATCTGTATATTGTAAACTCCTTGAGGTAAGAGACTGCTGTGGTTCGTTGTATCCTTAGCATCTAGTGCACAGCTTAGCAACTAGTAGGCTCTTAATGAATATTCATGCCTGTCATATTATAGGTAATCCATGCATTCTTGTAGAATGACCATAATATCCAAGACACAGTATGATATCTTGTCAAGTTTGCTTTTTGTTTCCTTTGAAGAATATAAGGGTGAAATAAAAAAAGACAAAAGTGAAGTTTCTCAGCTCACCTATCCATAAAACTTGATATTTTCTCTCTACATAATTAAATTACTATGAAACCAGGCATTCCCTATTTGAAATGGATAGCCATCTTGTAAGAAATTTCAACTTCTCTTTATATTATGGGATAATGCATTAATTTTTACTTCAGTGGAAAAAAACATTCAATCAGAGAACTGTCCTTTTTTTTCAAATCTTATTTAAGTAGATACCTGTTATCCAGTCTCACAGTGGACACCTATATTTATCTCTTATACTTATAGCTATTTTGTTCGTTTGTATGTTTGTTTTAAAGATTCTACATCTAAGAGATATCATATGGTATTTGTTTGGGTCAGACTTCTTTTACTTAATATAATGCCCTCAAGGTCCATCCACATCACAAATGGCAAGATTTTATTCTTCTTACGGCTGAATAATATCCCACTGTACATATACACCACATCATCTTCTTTACCCATTTATCCATCAATAGATACTGGTTTGTTTCCTTATCTTGGATATTGTAGAATGCTGCAATGAACATGGTGGTGGTGCATATATCTTTGCATTAGTGTTTTTGTTTTCTTCAGGAAAAAATACCTAGGTATGTAATTACTGGATCATGTGGTATTTCTATTTTTAATTTTTTTAGGATCCTCCATACTGCTTTCCATGGTGGCTGCACCAATTTACATTACCACCACAGTGCTCAAGGGTTCCCTTTTCTCCACATCCTTGCCAATACCGCTATTTCTAGAAGATAAATATATATATACACATATCTGCCATTCTAGTAAGTACGAAATGACATCTCATTGTGGTATTGTTTACATTTTCCTGATGACTAATGACACAGAGCAACTTTCCATGTACCTGTTGACCATCTGGATGTCTTCTTTAGAAAAATGTCTATTCAGATGCTCTGCCCATTTTTTAGGTGTTTTTTTTTTTTGCTATTCAGTTGTTTGAGTTCTTTATATGTTTTAGATATTAACCCCTTATCAGATATATGGGTATAAGTATTTTCTCCTACTCAGTATGTTGTCTTTTCCTTTGTTGGTTTCCTTTAGTATGCAGAGACTTTTCAGTTGGATGTAGTCCCATTTGTTAATTTTTGCTTTTGTTGCTTTTGGTTTTGGTGTCAGATTAAAAAAAAATCATTGCCAAGACCTATACCAAGGAGCTTATACTCTCTATATTTTCTTCTAAGACTTTTATGGTTTTAGGTCTCATGTTCAAGTCTTTAATCCATTTTAAGTTAATTTTTGTGTAAGTATAAGATAGTGCTCTAGTTTCACTCATTTGCATTGTGGTCGCCCAATTTTCCTAACACCATTTATTGAAGAGGCTGTGTTTTCCATTATATATTCATGACTCCCTTCTCAAAAAATAATTGATCATATATGTCTAGGTTTAATTCTGGGCTCTTTATCCTGTTCCATTGATTTATGTCTGTTTTTATGAAAATACCATACTGTTTTCATTACTACAGTTTTGTAATATAGTTTGGAATCAAAAGGTGTGTGCCTTCGCTTTGTTCTTTCTCAATACTCCTTCAGCTATTTGGAATATCTCCTGATTCCATTCAAATTTTAGAATTTTTGTTCTGTTTCTGTGAAAAATGACCTTGGAACTTTGATAGGGGTTGCATCAAATCTTTATATTGCTTTGGGCAGAATGGACATTTTAACAATATTAATTCTTCCAATCCATAGGCACATTTTATCTTTCCCTTCATTTGTGTCTTCAATTTCTTTCATTAAGGTCTTCTGGTTTTTGATATACAGGTCTTTTACCTAGTTGATTAAATTTATTTCTAGGTATTTTTTTCTCTTTATGGTGCAATTATAAATGGGATTTTCTTCTTACTTTCTTTCTGATAATTTATTAGTGTATAGAAATGCAACAGATTTTTGTGTATTGATTTTATATCCTACAACTCTACTGAATCCATTTATTAGTTTTAACAGGTTTTTTTTATTAAAGATTTTTATTTATTTATTTGACACAGAGAGAGAAATTACAAGTAGGCAGAGAGGCAGGCAGAGAGACAGGGAGAGGAGGAAGCAGGCTCCCTGCTGAGCAGAGAGCCCGATGCAGGCCTCGATCCCAGGACGCTGAGATCATGACCTGAGCCGAAAGCAGAGGCTTTAACCCACTGAGCCACCCAGGCGCCCAGTTTTAACAGTTTTTGATAGGGTCTTTAGGGTTTCTATATATGATATATCATCAGCAAATAGTGACAGTTTCACTTCTTCCTTTCCAACTGGATGTCGTTTACTTCTTTTCCTTGCGTAATGTTTCTTGCTAGGACTTCCAATATTTTGTTGATTGAAAGAGGTAAAAGCGAGCACCCTTGTCTTATTCCTGATCTTAGAGGAAAAACTTTCAGCTTTTTACCATTCAATATGATGTTAGCTGTGAGGTTGTCATATATGGTCTTTATTATGTTGAGGTATATTCCCTTTATACTTGCTTTGTCAAGAGTTTTTTTTTTTAACATAAATGTATGCTGAATTTTGTCAAATACCTTTTCTGCATCTATTAAGGTGACATGATTTATATTCTTCATTTTGTTAATTTGGTATTTCACATTGTGTGATTTGTGGATATTGAACCATTTTTGCATTCTTGGAATAAATCCCACTTGTTTACACTGTATAATCCTTTTAATGTATTTTTAAATTCAGTTTGCTAATATTTTGTTGAAGATTTTTACAACAATGTTTATCAGGGATGTTGGCCTATAATATTCTTTTCTTACAGTATCTTCATCTGGCTTTGGTATCAGGGTAATCCTGGCCTTGTAAAAGAAGTTTAGAGAACTTCCCTCCTCTTCCATGTTTTGCAAGTGTTTGGAATGATTTGGTATTAATTCTTCCTGTAAGCATTAGAATTCACTAGTAAAATTGTCTGGTCCCAGACTTTGGTTTGTTGGGAAGTTTCTGATTACTAGTAAAGAGATCGAATCAGTAATCAAGCTGTTCAGATTTTCTATTTCATCTTGATTCAATCTTGGTAGGTTGTATGTTTCTAGGAATTCATTCATTTCTTCCAAGTGTCCAATTTGTTGGCATATAACTGTTCATAATCATCTCATGATCCTTTATATTTCTGTAGTCTCAGTTGTAACATCTCTTTCATTTCTGATTTTATTTATTTGAGCCCTCTCTTTTTTCTTGGTGATTCTAGCTAAAGGTTTGCCAAGTTTGTTTATCTTTTCAAAGAATCAGCTCTTAGTTTCACTGATCTTTTCTAATGTCTTTTAAGTCTCTATTTTATTTATTTCTGCTCTAATCTTTGTTATTTCCTTCCTTTTAAGCTTGGGCTTTATTTGTTTTTCTTTTTCTAGTTCCTTAAGGTATAAAGTTAGGTTAAGACTTTCTTGTTTCTTTTTTTCTTTTTTTTTTTATCATTTTCAATCCTCATTCTTTTTTTTTAATTATGTTCAATTAGCTAACACATAGTACATCATTAGTTTTTGATGTAGTGTTCAATGATTCATTAGTTGCATATAACACCCAGTGCAGTTCTTGTTCCTTGAGGTAGGTATTTATTGCTATAAACATCTTCCATAGAACTACTTTTGGCTGCATTCCATAAATTTTGGTATGTTACCTTTCCATTTGCATTCATCTCAAGGTTATTTTTTACTTTCTCTTTGATTTCTCATTTGATCCATTAGTTGAATTTCTTTTGTAAATACTAGCCCTATAAATATAAGTGTCTTCTTCCTTAGGTTCATATTTTGAGATTAAGAACTAATTTTCAAATATTATAGCATACCTCTAATATATAAAACATGCTAGATTTCTACTAAGACATTAGGATTAAATTGATTTCAGATACAAAAACTCTCAGTTTATAGATGTGACATGCCATTTGTTTATGAAATTGTAGAGGCCCATTACAGAATACTTCAGTGATATATATGAATTACCACAAACAATTCTGAGAACTATATATAAAAAATATCGTTTCTTTTGAGTAATGACAAAGTTTGTTCTTGACAAATTTGTTCTTTTGGATTTCTCTATTCTCTTATTTCACTAAAGTGTGTTCAATTATGCTATTGTATTCACTTGAACTTGGCAGGATGCATTATGCAAATAAATGCCTGATTCTTATGTATCAGCAAGTGAGATCTCCAAAATGTCTCTGTTAAGTTGCTGATTAAAGCTAACCCCAGCCAAACAAGAGAGCACACTAACTCTCCTTGCAAGAGAGAGGTCAAGGAGTGTTTTGTATTCTTTCATACAAAGTTCCCATTATAAATGTGAGAGAATTAATGTTTTAACTATACCATGATAAAACCCTGAAAGATTGAATCTCTGTTTTTCAACAAAAAGCTTCTTAAACAAATCCACTGACCTCACTGAGGTTAACTATGGAGAAGGCATTTATTGCCACTGATATATGAAGTCATGAATGCTTAAGGACAGTTTTAAGTAACCAAGAAGTTAACTAATACGTCTCCAGAACACATTCTATAGAAACAAATGCTATACAATATAATGTAATTAATGGAAGGAGTACAGACTACAGATTGTGACAGATGTGAGTTCAAATGAGTTCAAATGATTGGACAAATGGCAGTATTTTCTTTTGGAAACTGCAGTGCGTCACTTGGAAAGTGCAATAATGTTACCTGTTTAATAATTTTATGCAAGTTTCCTTTCTAGATCCTGTATCTGTTTTGAGTACCTGTTGATTCAAAATGAATTTAGTAAAGATAATATTTACAGTAGGCAAAATGACATCCTATTAGAGATGAACAAACCCTAGTCTCTAGAACCTGTGTACATGTTAAGTTACATGGAAAACGGGAATGGAGTTTGCTCATCAACAACTGTTAGATAGTGAGATTACTTTGGATTATCCAGGTAGCTCCAATATAATCATAACGGTTATTAAAAGTGGAAGGAGGCAAAAGAAGAGAGCCAAAGAAAGAAATTTGATAATGGAAGCAAGGTCAGAGTGATGTGAGATGAAGAGGACTTGACTTGCATGGCTAAGTTTGAAAGAGGAGGAAGGGGCACCTGGGTGGCTCAGTGGGTTAAGCCTCTGCCTTGGGCTCAGGTCATGATCTCAGGGTCCTGGGATCGAGCCCCACATCAGGCTCTCTGCTCAGCGGGGAGCCTGCTTCCCTCCCTCTCTCTGCCTGCCTCTCTGCCTGCTTGTGATCTTCTCTCTGTTTCAAATAAATAAATAAAATCTTAAAAAGAAAAAAAAAAGAGGAGGAAGGGGTCCATAAGCAAAAAAAAAATTACTGGTAACCTCTGGAAGCTAGATAATGCAAGGAAACAGATTGTCCCCTAGAGCCACCAGTAGGGAACACAGTCCTGCTGACAGCCTGATTTTAGTGAGATCTGTATCAGATGTTTGACCTATACAGAACTGTAAGATAATAAATTTGTTTTGTTTCAAGGCCTTGTGTTTTTGGTAATTTGTTACAGCAGTGACAAGAAACTAATACAATGCTGGATTTTTATGTTGTCTTTTAAAACTAAGAAAGCCAGCACTGCAGGTGAGAACTGCATAGTTTTTCTTTATAGGCTGGGTTAATAAATTAAAATTTAGAATATTGTATTTTAACAATTTGCTGAAATTATTTAAAATACCTATATTTGAAGTTTTATTCCATGTAATTTATACAGTCACTTGTATTAGAGCACTGTCTGCAGTAGTAATTTCTGCAGCGTTATAGAGGTTTAAATGTAAACCAAATACACATGGAATATTATACATCAATTACAACTGAATAAAGATAAAATGGGCGCCTGGGTGGTTCAGTGGGTTAAAGCCTCTGCTTTCGGCTCAGGTCATGATCTCAGGGTCCTGGGATCGAGGCCCGCATTGGGCTCCCTGCTCAGCGGGGAGCCTGCTTCCCCCTCTCTCTCTCTGCCTGCCTCTCTGCCTCCTTGTGATCTCTCTCCCTCTGTGAAATAAATAAATAAAATCTTAAAAAAAAAGATAAAAAAATAAATAAGTTCCTTATTTAATACATATAAAGAATGGAGTAAAGTTTACTCTACTAAACTTTATGAGGCCTGTGAAACTTAAAAAGGACACTTAGTTACTGAGACAGAAACTAGGGGTGTGTTCTGTTAAGTCCAAGCTAATATCAGTTTCAGTTGCCTACTTTGACTTATAGTGTAAAAGATAACATTAAATATTGAAATTAAAGTTATAATTACTGTAATTCTTCTCATTGATTATTATTTGGGAAAGGTATGCATTGTCAAACACTGAGCAAGCTATCAAATTCTTTTTATTTGTAAGACAATACTTAAATTTTAATCTACAAAGAAAATGTTGAACACAATAGGTGTTCATACCATATAATGCTAGGATTATGAGGAGATATACTAGCACAAAAAGTGTACACAGTGTGAAAACCAAATAGGCCACTGTCTGCTTTGGCAGATAAAGTGAAGCCTGGGTAAGCTAGTAAAAGGGCAGAGGAAAAGTTTACCTCTCTGTAGGCTCTAAAGTGGGTAGAAGAGAGGAGACAGAAAATAAGGTGATAGGCAGGTAGCAGGGTACCCTGGATCCAGATTCAAAGGGTTAAACACAGCAAATCTTAAGCAGTATTAATCAAACTTATCCTATGAAATAAATGCATTACAATGCTTTGAGAGAATTGAGAAGTTTCTATTTTTTATTGAAACCATTCTTTTTTTTTTTTTACATCTTATGATTTTTTTCTTTTCTTTTTCTTTTTTTTTTTTTTAAATTTAAATTCCAGTTAGTTAACATACAATGCGAAATTGGTTTCAGGCTTAGAATTCGTGATTCACTGCTTACATAGGATACCCAGTGCTCATCACAAGTGTCCTCCTTAATGCCCATCAACCATCTAGCCTAGCCCCCTACCTCTCTTCATCAACCCTCAGTTTGTTCTCTATCATAAAGAGTCTCTTACGGCTTGTTTCCCTCTCCTTTTCTTCTGTGGAACCATTCTTTATAAAGTTATCTGAATTGAATTATGTTCAATTTGTTTATTTTTTGGTAGGTGAAAGATTGCAGAATTATGCCACCCCAGAATATACTTCTTTGGCATAAAGAATACTTCGATCTGGTTACTTGAGAAAAACCTCTGAATTCACATAAATAAAAATATTGTGTGCAGGAGAAATCTCTAAAAATGGTAGAAGCTACACTTTTGTATAGGAAATTTACATTTAAGAACAATTTCCATTTGTAAGGTATCTCCCTCTGTACAAAAAAGGGAAAGATGACTAAATCACAGGAAATTCTTATCAAGGAATAAGGCATCTGACTTAAATCTACATAATTACTGTACCTCCTACTGTGCTTTTTCTTTACCTGTGCCTTTGCTGGCAACCTCCCTTAACTGACCTCTCCTTGCCCCTTCCCCCACCATCTTTCTTTTGTCTTTAGCTGAAGACTGCATTTAAGCTGATGGCTTGAGCCATTTCAGGGAGCTTACTCATTTTTCCTGGTTTCCTCCCATGTATATGTGAGGTATATATGTTATTATTAACATTTGTTATTTATTGTTTTTCTCTTGTTAACCACCTCCATCTTTTATTATGGGGTGGAGGAGGGATATCTCAGCCACAGAACCTGGAAGGATAGGGGAAAATTATTTTTTCTCCCTCACACAGGCTAACTGAATCATTATGACATTTATCATTAGTACACTCATGTATTTATTTACATGTAAAAATTTCTGAAAATGTAGCCAGGTTGATTTTGGTGATAATTTATTCTATCTTTATGTAACAAGGCTATTATCAATTGTAGCCATTTGCTTCATTTCTTAACATTGCTACTGGAATATGGGATGCCTGGGTGGCTCAGTAGGTTAAGCATCTGCCGTTGGCTCAGGTCATGATCCCAGGGTCCTGGGATTGAGTCCCACATCAGGCTCCTTGCTCAGTAGGAAGCCTGCTTCTCCCTCTGCCTGCTGTTCCCCGTGCTTGTGCTCTCTTTCTCTGACATAATAAATAAATAAAATCTTTAAAGTCCCACATCAGGCTCCTTGCTCAGTAGGAAGCCTGCTTCTCCCTCTGCCTGCTGTTCCCCCTGCTTGTGCTCTCTTTCTCTGACATAATAAATAAATAAAATCTTTTAAAAAAATTGCTACCCTTGGGCGCCTGGGTGGCTCAGTGGGTTAAAGCCTCTGCTTTCGGCTCAGGTCATGATCTCAGCGTCCTGGGATTGAGGCCCTCATCGGGCTCTCTGCTCAGCAGGGAGCCTGCTTCCTCCTCTCTCTGTCTGCCTTTCTGCCTACTTGTAATCTCTCTCTCTGTGTCAAATAAATAAATAAAATCTTTTAAAAAAATTGCTACCAGAATACAACAATATTTTTATTTATGTGAATCCAGGGGTTTTAATTTCCATTTGATATTGTGAGCAAGAAAACCTACCTAATTATAAACATTGTATTGCTTATGGACCCAGCTGTCATTCTCTATTATGTGCACAAAGCCAATAAATAGCAGCAATAATCAGTTATTCATTACTGTACTATTCAAAAAAATATTTAATACAAAATATGCCAGGTATTATAGGAAATAGTAGAAAAATTTCTCTCCTCTATTACATCCTATTGGAGAGGTCAGACAAAAAAAAAAGATAAACAAAAATGCAATGGCAAATACTGAAAAGTAGAGCAGTGAGGGAGAATAAAGAATATAGAAGATGGGCTTGAGGAATATTACTAGCTTAGACAGAGTAACCAGTCGAGGTTTTCTTTAGCAGGCTGCTCTAAAGCAGAAATGTGAATGAAACAAGGGAACTGAAATATGTGGATATTTCAGTGAAGGACACTGTAGGCAAAAAGAATATTGAGAGAGAGAGGGGAAGTAAGGAAGAGAGAGAAGTCCAATCATGTCATCCAATACCAAGAAGTCAATAATTGCTTATCATTTTACTTGTGGTTAATGCCAAAGTCTTTAATATAACCCACAAGATCCCATTTGCCTCTCCCTTTTCCATATCACCTCTTCTATTATTTCCACCTATTTCACTCTGCTCAGCTTATGGTGGGTTGGGGTCAAAACTTCCCAGTAGTTTGGAGTAGAAACCTCCCAGTTGGGAGTTTATTGGAATAATTCAGGTGAGAAATATGTGGTCAAACTGAAACTGCCAACAGAATTAAGTCTGCAGAAATGCATGTAGTCTGTAGTTATTGGAAAAAATACCAGGATGCTTGGCTTAAGATATGAAAATGTAACCCAAGGGAACAAGAAATGAAATAGCCTGCATAGTCATTATAGTCACAAGGCATATGGCTTCTGCTTTTGCTTAAAAAGATAGCCTCACTGACACACATTGCTGAGATGTTTTGCAATGCAGACCAGAGAAGGGAATGACACCCAACCACAGTCTTGATGAAACCAGACAGACCAGTGCCAGAAAGACAATCAATCTCAAAGTTGACTCAATCCCTAACCAATCAGAAGAAACCAAAACACTGACCTCTTTATTTTTGCCCTTAAAAATCTTCACTGATAAACCATCAAGGAGTTTAGGACATTGAACAATAACTCCCCTTTCTCCTGGATGGCATCACACTATTAAATAGGCTATCTTTCTTCACTACAAAAATTCGGTGTCAGTCTTTCATTAGCTTGCTGCACATTGGGGAGATGAATTCTCCTTTGGTTCGGTTACAGAATCATGGTAGTGGTAGAGAGGATAGCAGTAGGGAGAAGTAGGTGACTTATGGATATATTTTGACAGTATAATCAACAGAATTTGCCTCGAATTTGGGGTGAAAGGAGTAGAGAGGACTCAAAGAGAATACCAAGGCTTGTTTGCCTTTACAACTACAGGTATAGAGTTACCATAAACTGTGATGAGGAAAACTACAGAAGAACAGGTTTGGGGGGAAATATGAGGAACTAAGTTTGAACATGGCAAGTTTGAGATGCTTATTGAACATTCAAATGGAAATGTGAAATAGGCAGATGACCTGATATTCAGGGGGAGAGGTTTAAGGTAGAGATATTAATTTGGGAGTCATCAGCATATAGACAGGATTTTATTTTATTTTTTATTTTTTTTAACAATTTTTATTTATTTATTTGACAGAGAAAGATCACAAGTAGGCGGAGAGGCAGGCAGAGAGAGAGGAGGAAGCAGGTTCCCTGCCAAGCAGGGAGCCCCACATGGGGCTTGATCCCAGGACCCTGAGATCATGACCTGAGCTGAAGGCAGAGGCTTTAACCCACTGAGACACTAGGCACCCCTATAGACAGGATTTTAAACCATGAGACTGGATGAGATCACAAGGGGAATGAGGGACAACAGAATAAAGAGACTCTCAACTTTAAGATGTCTAAGAGAAAAGGAGAAACCAGCAAAAGGACTAAGAAGGCCAAAGGCAGATGAATGTGGTATCCTGGCAGCCAAGTGAAGCAAGTATCAAAAGAAAAGAGAGATCTAATTATGTTAATTCCTATTGACAGGTCAAGAAATTTGAGCATTGAGAATGAGTATAGGATTTAGCAATGTGGAGGTTGAAGAAAACCAGAATACATCACCCTACAATGTGCCACTTTGCCATAAGGATTATTTTGAGCTGAAGGCAATTGAGAAGCAGACACAAGAAAAGCTCCATGCCCTCCCCTTATTTGTCTAAAAACAGGGCATACATTTTCAGAGATGTCCCTCCTCCCCTCTCTACCAGGAAGAATAAATGTTAGTCACCCCAGACCACATTAGATCCTTATCAGACTTGAGACTGGACTGGAGAAATCTATGTAACAAACTTCACTAACTAGCCTTTATCTACTAGTTTCCCATATATTTATCTCACCGCAGTTTGCTGCCCTTGGAAGCCTAAAACTACTTTGTCCTGTAATTCCTCTAAATTTACTGTCTTTGTTGAAGCTTCTATAGAAGCTGGAATTCTAAGCCACCTCTTTAAATTACTCATATTTGCATACTCCCATGTACAGATACATACGTATCTGCATGATACACGTGTTGGTAAACATTTCTCTTGTTAACCTGTCTTTTATTACAGAGCCTCAGTTGAGAACTACGATGAGTATAGGAAAGGTTATCATTACCTCACTAAGACTAGTCTTGATGTATCAATGGGTACAAAAAAAAAATCAATGGAGTGCATTCAAGAGACAATAGGAGGTGATGTAGTCAGCATGGAGAATCTTTTCAAGGAGTTTTGCTCTAGTTATTAAGAGAGAAGTGGTACAGGAGCTGGGAAATAGAGGGAGACAAAAGACACATTGGGGAGGGGGTCGTCTTGTTTTGTCTTAGGATGGGAGAAATACAGTATGTTTGTATGCTCATGGTGTAATGCGTTAGAAAAAACCCCGATGCAGGAGGAGTTCTTTCTTAAAAACAGAAGAGAAGTTCAAATTTAGGGACACTGACACAGGTATGTGGGTAGATACCATGGTGGGAAACTGTCAATCTCTTTTGACTGCTCAGTAAAGTTGTTATTCACCTAAGATAATGCACAAGTGAAAGGACAAAGAAAATATATATTTAACACTCAGCAAAAATAAAACCCTTCCCAATAAGTTTACTTCACTTAATTCCCTACCTACCCCGACAGTTATTTCTAATGATTCCACTGGGTTTTGAGCAGCAAAGGGGATTCATCTGTCAGAATGTTACCTAAATACTATTTGTACATTCAGTTGTTACTGCAGAAAAAGAACCTAGAGCTTACAAAAGGAAAAAAAAGAAACTCTAGATTCCTCACCCTCGTAAGATAGAGCTTGCATCAGCACAACTTCCCCGGGACTGTAGATACCCCATTAAGATGCTAATTAAGTGCTTGAAAGGGAGACTTATTTGCCCTTCCCCTCCCTTATCTGGTTTTCCCTGCATTTGCAATCTAGTCTTTGGCTGCTGAATTTCAGTTCACAACAGAGGTATTCCGGGGAAAGCACAAAAATCTCTGGTAGTGTAAACAGTGCTTAGGTTCTCATTTGGTAGAAATCCCTTTCTAAAGCACTATCTACATTTGACTGGAGTGAATTCAGTGATTAATTTCAAAACAAGCTGTAACCCTATAGCATAAATGTTGGTGTGAAGGTGTGAAGACCTCAGGATTTCTTAATTATTAAAAAAGAAATACTGTTTAAATTCTGAGTTTTGTTTGTTTTTATGGATTGTAGCAAAAGGTTAGTTGTTATGACCTCAATTATAATTACTAAATTTTAGGAATTAAGATGTGTAGCTCAGAATGGAAGAAGGGGGTTACAGTAAGTTTTACAAATGGAAAACTTTTAATTTGAACATCTTTTCATAAGCAACTAGTTTATAAATGGTAACGGATACAATAAGTGATCAGTTATATGATTATTCCTAAACTAATAAACTAAGTGGCACTTTTTATTTATATGTTTTAGAAAATATACCCATATATTAATGTTTTTATTAGTTTGTTTCCCTTAATACACACCTACTGTGGTTTGGGAGCACAGTCTGTAAGAGGGAACCCTGAGAAATAGAAGCCACCTTGGGATAAGTATACATTTAAAAAAAAAATTAGACAAAAGTAATGCACAAACTGAATTATATACATGCATGGTTTATCAAGAGGCAACTAAATTTGAGAAAAAGTACATAATTTCATGTATTCATATGCAAAGTGCTGGTAATAAAGATTTAATTCTAATTTTTTGTTCTAAGTTTAATATAATATTAATAATAATACTACTAGGATTATACCTAAAGTATACTATTTTAATTTAAGAATTTTACCATATGCTATTGTAAGCTTTGTTCCCAAATAAAAATACATTGTAGTCGAATGTGATTTTAATAATGATGAGCCTTCTTGAAGTCAAAAGCTTTGAAAAATTATACTTTTTGACTATCCAGTTTATGTTAAAGAAAAAAATGTATTCTAAATCAGGAAAATCTTAGTTAAAAATCTCATGAGCTAATAAGATTTTGTGGTTGTTTTTGTTTTAATTTCAGATTTTCAGTAACATATTTCGTAATTTGAAACACTAGGATGTGATGCGTAGATGCGTAACAGTGTGATAGGTAAGTATGTATAGCAGAAGTATCCCAATATGTTAAAGCACTTTTAAAAACTGCCTGGTTTGACTGCTGCATAAAGGATTCTTTTAGGACAGCTGGGTACAAATGACGATTCCTACAGTTAGCAATGAAAAACTATTTTTGCAATATTTTTTTTTAAAGATTTTATTTATTTATTTGACAGAGAGAGAGATTACAAGTAGGCAGACAGGCAGGCAGAGAAAGAGGAGGTAGCAGGCTCCCTGCTCAGCAGGGAGCCGGATGCGGGCCTCCATCCCAGGACCCTGAGATCATGGACCTGAGCAGAAGGCAGAGGCTTTAACCCACTGGGCCACCCAGGAGCCCTATTTTTGCAATATTTATAGAATAAAAATTTATCCTGTTTGACTAGAAACACTCAGTTCCAGTAAGTTTACTTGTAAGTTTGACCTTTTCTGGGGCCCCTGGGTGGCACAGTCGATTAAGCATTTAGACTCTTGGTTTCTGCTCAGGTTATGATGTCAGGGTCATGAGATTGAGCCCTGCATCAGGCTCCATGCTCAGGGTGGAATCTGCTTGAGATGCCTCTTTCTCTGCCCCTCCTGCTCATGTTCTCTCTCTCTCTCAAGTAAATAAATAAATCTTTAAAAAAAAAAAAAAGAAGTTTGAACCTTTCCAATCATCAAAAATTTATACTCTGAATTTGTGAATATTGATCTGGGAAAAAGTGGTATCTATTCTCCTACAAATTTTGTTCATTCAATAAATATGGGTGGCTATATTTTGTTAAGTTCACTGTGGGAGAGGAAGCTAATGAGAGACAAGTATGATATAAATGTGTAGACAGAAGTAGAAACAAGAAAAGGACAGAAAGAACCTGAAGATACTCAAGTCCTTCATTACAGTTCAACATGGAAACCACATTGATTCTTGTCTTGAGTTGCATTAGAGATGCTTATAAAAGTTACTCTCCATACTTAATTCATGTTGATTTTGTCACATACAACCAAAAGTATCCTAATAAACATGACAATAAATTATGTTCAATGCTGTGGATAACGTCAAGGATTATTCCCACTTACTGGCTTGAGTAGACTGAAAGGCCCTTCCTTTAAATATTTGGTGGGGAAAAAAAGACAAAAGTACTTGCTAAACCATAGAATATTGTAAACAGCTCCAATGGAACATTATACATATGTATGTATACATACCCACAAAAAGTTAATCCTTATTATTTATGGATTTCATATTTGTAGTTTAGCTCACTCACTAAAATTTGTTTCTACATGAAAATCAGTACTCATCGCATTTTCTCACATATTCAGGGACATGCACAGACCAGAAAAAAATCTGAGACTTCTAAAAAGTGTGTTCCCACCTGAGTCAAACAAGGATGGTCTTCCTATTTTAGCTTAAGTGTCCTTCTCACAGTTTGTATAGTGCCATGTTTTTTGCATTTTTGTGCCTTTTTCTGGTAATTTTGCTGTTGAAAATGTCCCAGGTAAAGTGGTAAAATGCTATGCAGCATTTCTATATGCAAGAAGGCTATAATATGCCTTATGGAGAAAATATATGTGTTAGATAAGCTTCACTGAAATCTGAGTTGAAAGTTCTGTTGGCCATGAGTTCAAAGTTAATTAATCAAAAATATATAGTAAAGGAAATGTATTTAAACAGAAACACACATAAAAAAGTTTATGTATTGATTAGTTGATAAATGTTGTGACCACAGGTTTGCAGGAACCTAACCCTGTATTTCCTCTAGGAGAAATAGTTTCATAAGTCAGTGTATGTGGCAACATTTAAAACATAACTACTGTGAATAATGAGAATTAACTGTGTATATACTCCATCTCACAGTATAACTGAACAAACTATTGAATGAAAACAATGTAGATTACTAATTAATCATGAAAATTATAATTGTTTTTATATCTTATATTTTCAAATTTCCTAAATCAGAGTTTCACTCTTGAAGACATAGATCGCTTTTTGTTTTTGTTTTTGTTTTTAAAGATTTTATTTATTTATTTGACACAGAGAGAGAGATCACAAGCAGGCAGAGAGACAGCCAGAGAAAGAGGAGGAAGCAGGCTCCCCGCCGAGCAGAGAGCCCGATGCAGGGCTCAATCCCAGGACCCTGAGATCATGACCTGAGCCGAAGGCAGAGGCTTTAATCCACTGAGCCACCCAGGTGCCCCCATAGATCACTTTTGAATTAACAAGTTCTATTTTAATGCCAGAGTTCATGTTCTTTTCCTCGAAGTTCAAAATGTCTATCAATTGAATTACAGGGAAGATATTTTAGAGTATTAGATTAACAAGAGTATCAGATCTAAATTCAATGTATAGGTTTGTTTTTTGTTTTAGCTAATATATTTTTAAAAACCAGATTATCTGTTTTTAAGTATCTTTATGCATTTAAAGATGAAAAGTATACAGATGATCTTATTTAAAAGGTATGATTTCAAGCTGGAAAGGTAGAGAAATGAGGAAGAAAATTTCACTGTTATCTTGTATTACTGCCAAATCAAAATATCTCTGTCACTACATCAAAATATCTCTGCCCTTGTATCACATTCTTCCTTCCTTTTCCCTCAATGACATCATTGTCAGTGTCAGAGGACTGGTCCACTATTGGCTTGTAGTTCCTTACTTCTCTCAATTCCAATCACCTTCATCTCTGTTCTAGTAGAGATCTACATCGGCAGAAGCACATTCTCTATCACAAGAACTGAAACTTCAAACTCACACATCACATTCTCTAGGCACAACTTTTCTTTGTCCCTTGACTTCTTCATGTCTCTCCAGTCTTGTGTTTAGGTCCTTCCCTACATTATCTAAAACACCCATCACATTAATCTCTTAACAATGCCCTCTGTTCATGTGCCACTAGTCATCGCCACATCTGCAATAAATATTCCGATACTAACCTTAGTTCTCAAGAGGCCAAATTCTCTAGTTTCTTATCTGATATATCTTAATGTTCTATTTGTCTCCATTTGGCTGTCTTCCTCTACAATTCTTCAGGAGCTGATTTTACCTAAGGTTCAAGTCTTGGATGACTTAGCTCCTCATCCTTAGCTTGCCTTGTGTGGCCATACTTTTTGCATGGGTTCAAATACTACTTTTATCCTGATTATTCCCAAACTGAAAGTATTTACCCAGATTGCTCTGCTAAGCTGCCTGTGCATATCTTATGCGTGCTTAAAATGCAACCTGTACAAGTTTTAACTCATCATCCACTTTTCAGTCTACCTCCCGGGGCTGTAACCTTCACATGTCCTTTTCAGCTTTTTATTTCCCTTTGTAGGGGAGACAGAAAGGCTAGAGGGGATTGAAGTTGGGTTTCCAGCACTTCTCCCAAATCCAGGAAGATTCTGATGAAGTCTTTTCTCTTCTTAGGTGGGCCCTTGTTGTGGAAAAGCCTCTGTGCTTTTTCAAAATGGTTACTTTTCCCTTTATGTAGCCAAACACAGGAGTTTTATTTTTTATTTATTTATTTTTAAAGATTTTATTTATTCATTTGACACAGAGAGATTACAAGTAGGCAGAGAGGCAGGCAGAGAGAGAGAAGAGAGAGAAGGAAGCAGGCTCCCCACTGAGCAGAGAGCCCAATGTGGGCCTCGATCCCAGGACCCTGGGATCATGACCTGAGCCGAAGGCAGCGGCTTTAACCCACTGAGCCACCCAGGCGCCCACACAGGAGTTTCATTATTTTTGTTTTTGTTTTCCTGTCTTTACCAGAAGAATCTGGTAAGGCTCCTGCAGGTTAAACTCATCAAAGTGTGAGAGTAGTCCCTTAGACTGTGACACTGTGTTGCCATGAGTTTTTAACTCTCGAGCTACCCCACACTTAGCCCTAGGCAATGCACTGAGCTATCATTTAATGTTCCTACCCATTACTGGCTCCAGCAGCTTCTACCTCAGATAAGCTGATCTATGTTCTCTGAATTTGCCTGTCTTTACAGTCTTTAGGGCAGTGGCCTGTCCTGTGACTTCAATTCCAATAGATCTAAGTTGTTAATTTACAGTGTATTCAGCCTTTTTTTTAATTGTGAGGAATATTTGCAATATTTGCAAGTAGTTTACATGTCAAAGGGGAAACCATTAAGTTCCCTTGACAAATATCATTATTTTTTTGGTACAGTTACTATGAAATATTTGTGATCCATTCATTACAACTTATAAACTTTCCCACATCATACTTTTATGCTATCTAATCACAATTTACATAGCTCATATTTCTTAACAAGAAAACTGTCTTTTAATATGCCATTACTAGCTTTTATCAAACCAAATCTGTTAAATATAAACATATGATACACAATTTATTGAAAACTGATCTTGGAGTGCCTGGGCAGCTTAGTCAGTTAAGCATCTGCATTCAGCTCAGACCGTGATCCTGGAGTCCCAGGATTGAGGCTGCATCTGGCTCCCTACTCAGTGGAGAGTCGGCATCTCCCTCTGCTCCCTCATCATGCTTGTGCTTGCTCTCAAATAAATAAAATCTTTAAAAAAAAAAAAGAAAAGAGAAAACTGATCTCATTTGTACTGTAACTTGCTAACAAAAATTACACCAAGGACTCTGACTTTCACACCTAAATCTTAGGACAGAACTTCAATACCCTAAATTACTCAGAGACAGATAACTTAAGGTTCACATCCTAGAGACAAAAGTAGTACTTAGGAGCTGAATTACTGAACTTAATTACCAAAAAGACCCCATATCCTTCTAGAGATGAAATCTGTAGATAATGTCTTTTTGTCAGGAAAAAAACTATTAAAGGAATCCCAGACAATTTATGGCTACTCAGAATCCACCCTAAGTATCTTAATGTCTTTTGTGGTGAAGGACAAGATCCTTTATTTGCCAAAATGTGTGGGACACCTGAGCTGCAGCAAAAGCCCAGTTCTGAGGAAAGAGCAATAGCCATCCCGAGAAAAACCTGGAGGCTCCCAGCCTCTCCTACTGTCCATAGTAGAGAACTGTGATAGAAAACTGTTTTGTTTTACCCTGAAGTGTCTATTTCCTTCTGTATCACTTTGAGGTCTTTTAGGAAATGGGTGAAGAACTGGTGCTAGGCAGGATACACAATTTCATAAAATGATAAATTCGAAACCCATTTTTAAAGGTTGCTGTAAGTTGTTTATGGAACCACTAAGTACCAAAAATGACTTTTTATTGCATTAACGGGCAAAATGGTTGATATTATTTCACACATTTCAAGTGTGAGTTGTGACATTTGTCTTTACGTAACAAGAAGAAAATGTGTGCATATAGATAAACTAAGCTTACCTCTCAGATTGTTGTGAGAAGCAGAGGCAACAGAAAGAAACAAAAATAGCCTACATTGCTGTCTTGCATGAGTAAATTAAAAATGTGCACAGGACAAATGTAAGCAAGAAGATGTCTGTATCTTGCTCTCTGTTAGCTGTCCCTGTGATTTTGGGCTTGTTTGAAAAATGGCTTTGTCTCTATTTTCATAAGACCTTCTAAGAACTTTATTGTATTAGGAACCAGATTTCAGCAAAAAATTTGAACCTAATCACATGGGTCATCTGAATAGCTTTCCCTTTATATGAGAGAATTCTGGGCCCAAGATGAACAGTTTCTTTAAAACCACATTAATTTTTTGTTGGGAATTTTTTTTTTTTTTAAAGATTTTATTTATTCATTTGACACAGAGAGAGAGATTACAAGTTGGCAGAGAGGCAGGCAGAGAGAGGAGAGAGAAGGAAGCAGGCTCCCTGGCTGAGCAGAGAGCCCGACGCGGGCCTCGATCCCAGGACCCTGGGATCATGACCTGAGCCGAAGGCAGCGGCTTTAACCCACTGAGCCACCCAGGCGCCCTTGTTGGGAATTTTTATTGTTTGAATATTTTAAAGAATATTCTAATAATTTAATTGATGTTGATTTTTTTATATTGAGGTTGGCAGCTTCATTTTTTTTTAAAGATTTTATTTATTTATTTGACAGAGAGAGAGATTACAAGTAGGCAGAGAGGCAGGCAGAGAGAGGAGGAAGCAGGATCCCCGCTGAGCAGGGAGCCCGGGCAGATTCATTTTTGAGGCCTTAGATTTTAATGGTTGCTCTCACTCAGTTGCTTATTGTTGGTTGCTAAAAATCATTATTTTACGTCCCCCATCATCAGGGAAATATAAATCAAAACCACAAAGAGATACCACCTCACAATTGTCAGAATGGCTAAAATCAACGACACAGGAAACGACAGATGTTGGTGAAGATGCAGAGAACGGGGAAACCTCTTACATTGTTGGTGGGAATGCAAACTGGTGTGACCACTCTGGAAAACAATATGGAGGCTCTTCAAAAAGTCAAAAATAGAACTATCATACAATCCAGCAACTGTACTACTAGGTATTTACCCAAAGGATAAAAAAATATCGATTCAAAAGGGTACATGCACCCTGATGTTTATTTTTTATTTTTATTTTTTTAGTATTTTATTTATTTATTTGATAGAGAGAGAGAGTACAAGCAGGGGGAGCATCAGGCAGAGGGAGAGGGAGAAGCAGGCTCCCCATAAAGCAGGGGAAGCCTGATCTAGAACTTAATCCCAGGACCCTGCCATCACAACCTGAGCTGAAGGCAGTCGCTTAACCAGCTGAGCCATGCAGGCACCTCACTCTGATATTTATAGCAGCATTACCAACATAGCCAACTATAGAAAGAGCTCAAGTGTCCATGGACTGATGAATGGATAAAGAAGAGGTGGTGTATAAATATAATGGAATATTACTCAGTCATTAAAAGGAATGTAATCTTGCCATTTGCAGTGACATGGATAGATCTAGAAAGTATTATGTCAAGTGAAATAAGCTGTCAGAGAAAGAGAAATACTATATGATTTCACTCATTTGTGGACTTTAGGAAACAAAACAGATGAATGCGTAGGAAGGAGAAAAAAGAGAGATTCTTAACAATAGAGAACAAACTGAGGGTTGATGTAGGGAGGTGGATAGGAGGATGGGATAAATGGGTGATGGGTATTAAGGAAGGCACTTGTTATCATGAGCACTGGCTGTTACATGTAAGTGATGAATCACTAAATTCTACTCCCGAGACCAATATTACACTAATTGTTAATTAACTAGAATTTAAATAAAAATTTGGAAGAAAAAAATTATTTATTTATTTTTAAGATTTTATTTATTTGACAAAGAGAGAGACAGAGAGGGGGAACACAAGCAGGGGGAGTGCAGACTCCCGCCAAGCAAGGAGCCTGATGCAGGGCTAGATACCAGGACTCTGGGATCACGACCTGAGCCGAGGGCAGATGCTTAACAAATGAGCCACCCAGGCGCCCCCCCCAAAATTTGTTATTTTTAATAAAATTTATTTTTAAATGTCTTCAGTGTGATACAAATATGCTTATATTACATAATTAAACAAAGGCTGAGTTACCAAGTTACTTAAGTGTGGGGGAAGGGAAATAACATTTGATTTGCCAAATACACATCAATTTCTGGGCAAATTTCTTAATATAATTTAGCTCATTTAATGTAAGATAGCCTAATCTAAGGAGTACTGCTAGAAAATGTAGACGTAGGAGCAGTGCAGAGCACATAAGACAAATATTACACAGGCTTCATCCTATACTGTTGTCTCACATTGCCAAAACAGTGCAAGACTTCACATACTTGAGGATATGTATTTCTCACAGCCATTATTATTAAATATTCCTAAGATTTTCTTTACAATTCTTTGTTCACCTACTGATTTTAGGGTAATCCCAAGAATAACTTAAATGGAATCAAAATGAGGTTATCTGGCATCTAACACAGTACATTCTTCAGACACCCACACCGGAGAACATTCATAACATTGCCTAAGTAAATGGCTGAGATTTATAAAATAGTGTATATTACCACAAAATAAATTGTATACTTCACAAAATCTACTTACTAGCTACACTGATTTTTACCATATTCTAGGAAGATTTAATTACAAAAAAAAAAATTCTGTCAAGCTCAATGTTTAAAAAATATTTTAATATATTTTTCTTGGTGGAGATGAAAAGGGCATTGCACCCTACACTAAATTCCAGCCAAGACAAAAATTTTGCAGTTTGACAGATATTCCATTATTTTTATGGAACTATGCGCATCACATTAGAAGAAATTCTTTTTGATTAAAATTATTCCCCCTCTCTCTGCCTGCCTCTCTGCTTCCTTGTGATCTCTCCCCTCCTGTGAAATAAATAAATAAAATCTTTACCAAAAAAATAATAAAATAAAATTATTCAGAAACAGGAACCATTTCAAAGCTACAACTTTCATATTTATATTTTTAATTCTCTCCTTTTTGTGATTATAAAATTTAGATGGAATTATTAAAACTGAAAATTTACTTAATCCCATGAAAGAAATGAATAAAATCAGGGTTAGATCTATTACACATTTGCAGTCTGTATATCCTTATTTGGAAGTTTTGTATATTTTTCCAGTAAACCCCTTCCGACTTCCTCCCTGAGCCAGGCTACTAAGGGAAGGACCATTGAAGGCCTTATTCTGTCTACTTGATAAAGGGTGGTTGAGGAGTTACCTTTCCCTGCACCAGGAAATAGGTTCCTGCTGGCCTGTTGTTCCTCAGCATTTATCCGAATAAGCTCACATTTATATTAAGTTATTGTCTCCTTTACTTTCTGAGATATTCTGCTTTATATTAAAAAAAAGTCTATTTGGTAGGGGATAATGTTGAAGTTCCCTTACAATAAGAGTTACGGAATCTGCAACTTATACTTCAGATATTTTTAGCTATAAGTCTAGACACAAATTATCTCTTATCCTAAAAGACTTTGATTCTTCTTCATCCTTGTATAACCATGCACAAATATTACATTGTTTACATAATTGTGGAACTTGATGAGTTGCACAGATACTGAGTATGTTATCCTTTAACAAACATTATGGACTGAATATTTGTGCTACCCTCAAATTCATATGTTGAAGCCCTAACTTTCAAAGTGATGGTAGTTAGAAGAGGGGCCTATGGGAGGCAATTAATTTTAGATGAGGTCTCTTGATGGGATTAGTATCCTTAGAAGAGGAAGAGACCAGAGCTTGCTTGCATGTTCTTGTTCTCCCTCTCTGCCATGTGAGGACGCATGGAGAATGTAACAGTCTGTAAGCCCAAAAGAAGGTGCTCACCAAGAACCGTATCTGCCAGTACCTTGGTTGTCGCAGCCTCCAGAACTATAAAAAAAAAATTATCTGTTGTTTAAGTCATCCTATCTAGTATGGTAATTTGCTATAGCAGCCAGAGAAGACTAAAACAACATATCTCTGTGGTTTGGTCAAGTTTTCATTCAAAAATAAAAATGTTCAGAGAAAAAGAGTTTAGGACCATAACCATTTTTAAAAAATTATGTTCATTCAACTTATTTTTATTGAAACTACATTTACATTCATCTTTCAAACTCAGTGTTAATGACTAGAGGGTCTCACACCTCAGTTTAAAATTCTCACTGAACTTCAACCCTTCATCCTGGTCTCCTGCATTTACTCCAATGGATACTACATCTCTGTCATAATAACATATATCTTGAGCTAAAAGAAAAAATAAACTCCCTCTCCGACACATCTCACATTCGGGCCTGAGAACCTGAAGGCCTCCATGGACTCTCCTTCCCTCAACTTCTTCACTTAATTGCTTAGCTCCTTTTTTTCTATATACCTAAAATACCCAATTTCTAACATAGTATTTTATTTATAAACAATTCCACATTTTTGTGCATTTTTAACATAAATCCTATTCATTTTTTCACTTAAATTATATAATTTTATTCAGTGTCTCCCCTAGCATTTAATATAGAACTAAGTAACTAATAGTATTCAACTAATTATTTTCTTTAAAATGACCAATTTCAAATGTATCTTTTTCAGATGTTGGTTTCTAGTCATACAAGTAGACTTAAAAAAAAAAGTTTAAAAAACGTTGTAGGGAATTTTAACATATTATTAAACAATTATTAAAGTTTTTAATTGTATCTAAAGTAACTCTAAGCAAAGAAACTTTCCTTTTATGGAATATAAATTATGAAATTGAAAGAGGCTAATGATTCTTTGATCATTGTATCTTTGTCAAGTATCTGATTGTCTTTAGCAAATTTATTCTTTAAATATTCACTCATTCAGATATAAGGTATTGCTTAGATATTGGGAAGAATAGAAAATAAGAATTAAATTATGAGAGCAATAATGAAATCTTAACTTAAAAATTGAACTAACACATATTGTACTACAGACACATAAAACTATTTTCAAATATGTGTACCCCCATTTAAAGGCAAGTGCATGGTTACTGTTCTTGATTAGAAATTGGTTTGTTATCTATCAGTCTGGAAGAAAATAAATTATGTAACTTAAATTCATAGAGCCGTTAATCTACAAGTTAAAAAATATTAGAACATGAGACCCAAAAGGGAACTCTGTTAAAAAATATATCTAAAATTTAAAAAATCTTCTAGATATTCTACATATATTTTCCTTGTTTAATACAACCAAATTAAGTAATTATATTTGAATAACCCTTTGCACTTCAGAGAAAACTGCAAACTGAGAGTAATTAATTGGTCCAAGGACACCCTGAGATTGTAAAGAGCCAAGCAGGAACATAATCAATTAATCTAAGTCCATGTACTTTCCTTTATCTGAGATATCTCACCCTCTGAATTAAATTTTACAGATTAAATCATTCAACTATATTCATATAAATATTTTTAATATACATCCTTAGTGCTTACTAAATGTTAGAAAGAAAACAAATTTACTCTGTAAAGATTAAATACATTTTTGAAAATATTCAAACATTTGTCCATTTCTTAGTTATTTTGCCACCATTTTACAGACTTCTCAAGACTAATCCAAGGGGGGCCTGGCTTCTTCTCAGTCAGAAGCCTCTGCCTTCCGCTCAGGTCATGATCCCAGGGTCATGAGCCCCATGTCCTCCCCGCTCGGCAGGAAGCCTGCTTCTCTCTCTACCACTCCCTCTGGTTATGTTCCTTCTCATGCTGTCTCTCTGTCAAATAAATAGATAAAATCTTAAAAAAAAAAAAAAGAAAAGAAAAAGAAAAAGACTAGTCCAGGGTTTCTTTCCTGGATAAATAGGCAAAGATAGAAAGAAAGAGAGGGGCTCCTGGGTGGCTCAGTGGGTTAAAGCCACTGCCTTCGGCTCAGGTCATGATCTCAGGGTCCTGAGATGGAGCCCCACATCAGGCTCCCTGCTCAGCAGGGAGCCCGCCTCCTCCTTGCTCTGCCTGCCTCTCTGCCTATTTATGATCTCTCTCTCTCTCTGTGTCAAATAAATAAATAAAATGTTAAAAAAAAAAAAGAAAGAAACAAAAAACCTATTTAGGAGTTTAGTAATGCCTTAAAGTAACCTTGAGAATCAACCCCTCTGCCTCCCCACCTCACCTTCCTCATTCCTCATTAAAAAGTTCAGATTTAAGTAATTTAAGTCATCCCAATTCCAAATTCAATTAAATATTGACTATTTATGCACCTTGCCAGGAAAAGTATAGATCAAACAATTTCCGAGAAAGGCTAACTGTGTCAGTAGGTAAAGGGCCTGGTAGTGGGAAAAGACCTTTAAGAGAAGAAAGGGTTATAACTAAAGCAAAAGGCAAAAGGAGTTTGTTGACTTTAATTGCAACTAGTATTTTCAAAATTGAAACATCTGAGGAATCCTGGTAGTAGGTAAATTTGTTAGACTCTACTTTTATCAAATCTAACTTTGAATTGAATTATGGAGTCTTACTCATTTTACAAAGGATGGTTTTAAATGGTCAGTCTTGTTCTTAGCAGTTCAATTTATAAAAGTTATATATAGCCATACAGATATATTTTGAACAATGGTGGAAAGAGTAAAGATCTGTTAAAACTGCTTAATCTCTAATCCTCTAGCTTGACTGTTTCACAGCCTCAATTTTCTCACCTGAAAAAAAAGTTACTTGTATCACTAAAATGATACAAGTTTATGCATCTACTAAAGAAAGTAATTAAGTTAATGCAAATATCAGGACCCCCAATCCAATGGCCTGGTTTACATTGCAAACCTAAACCTAAGTCAGCATGCACTTCCGGAAAACATCAAGATAACCTAACACATAATCCTCCAGCTCAGCTTTAGCTAGTTTAACTTACCCTAGAAAATAGGACCTGTAGCCTTGTTTAATACAAACAACCAACAACAAAAAAACAAACCTGAACTCCTAGCCAAACACGCCCTCTTTCTGCATGCCTCTATAAAATTCTCTTATCCAAATTCCCTCTCGAAGAGTGCACCACTGCTTGAGAAGTACTGTACTTCCCTAATATATAATGGTCTTCCCTTGAATAAAGGACATCAACTCTTTGCTAATTGTTTTAGTTTTGTCATTTGACAAAAGCAATGTTCAGGGGCACCTGGGTGGCTCAGTTGGTTAAACATTCTGCCTTTGGTTCAGGTCATGATCCCAGATTCCCAGGATTGAGCCCTGCATCAGGCTCCCTGCTCAGCAGGGAGTCTGCTTCTCCCTCTCCCTCTGCCCCTCCCCACCACTTGTGTTTGCTCTCTCTCATGTGCCTTCTCTCTCTCCCGAATAAATAAAATCTTAAAAAAAAAAAAAAGCAATATTCATAGGTGTGAAAGTCAGGATTTTCACTACTTTATTAATTTGGATTGTTTTTCATTATCAAGTATCTTAGTAGGTGTAGTATAAGAATTTTTATGTTAAAATAAATGAAGTATTTAAAATCTGATCTTATTCCTGGAAACTGAGCCCTATCAACTGGCTCAAGTTTAATAACTTATCAGGTTTTTTAATACTATGGAATTAGGGGCACCTGGGTGGCTCAGTTGGTTAAGCATCTGACTGCAGCTCAGGTCATGATCTCAGAGTCCTGGGATCAAGCCCCCCTCAGGCTCTGCACCCAGCTGGGAGTTTGCTTGTTCCTCTGCCCCATCTCCAGCTCATGCTTTCTCTCTCTCTCAAATAAATACATAAAATGTTTTTAAAAATGTTATGGAATTAGTTTAAAACAGTATCTTTAAGGGTTTTAATAGATAGGGAAACTGTCTTAAAAGGATTTGTATCCTGTGTTCCTGCCTATCACAAAGCTGATCCCTGACCAATAATAAAGCATCGTAAACACCCTCAAAGCTACATGAAAGCTACAATGTACTAAGACTTCTCAAAAACATTCCTAAGAAGAATAGTATAAATGTTATGCAGCTTTCTCAGATCTTAAGAATAATTATTGGCAACTGTTTTCAGTACTTTTAGAATGCCTCTAGTTTAGATATCACAGTAATTTTTTTTCAAATAACATATAAATCCATGGAATCAATTTATGCTTGTAATTTTATAAAATGAACTCAATTTGGTTTTAAAAATACTAAACAAGGTGGCTCAGTCAGTTGAGTGTTTGACTCTTGATTTTGGCTCAGGTCATGATTTCAGGGTCCAGGGATTGAGCCCTGTATTAGGCTATGCACTCCGCAGGGAGTTTGCTTGAGATTTCCCTCTCTCCCTCTCCCTCTGCACCCACCCTACCCGCCCTACTGGCTCCATTTCCCAATGCCTCTGTTCATGTTTTTTCTCTCTCTCTCTCTCAAGGAAATAAATTAGAAAAAAACAACACTGAACAGTTAACTTGCATTAAGTATACTATAGTATACTTACAGCTGTATTATAATATATAAACATTATTCACGAGGAGAGAAAACAAAAGGAAAGTACAATAAGAAAGGTAGTGATGTGTGGTTAGGGATGAAGCAGTGAAGATAAAGAAGTAAATATAGTAGAGAATATAACTCAAAAGAAAAATGCCATAATCCCCCAAATATGAGGAAATAAATATAATAACAGCATGATTTCTTCTTCTTACGAGTATAAATGCATCTAAATGTCATATTATTTTACAAGTTGATAACACAATGGAGAAAGGAAATGAAACTTGTGACTGGTTCTTAATCATGGAGTGGGATTTATATAAAAACTCAAAAGGTTGGGCTCCTGGGTGGCTCACTGGATTAAAGCTTCTGCCTTCGGCTCAGGTCATGATCTCAGGGTCCTAGGATCAGGGCCGCATGGGGCTCTCTGCTCCGCAGGGAGTCTCTTTCCTCTTCTCTCTCTCTGCCTCTCTGCCTACTTGTAATCTCTCTCTCTCTGTGTCAAATGGATAAATAAAATCTTTTTTTTTTAAGATTTTATTTATTTATTTCACAGAGGGAGAGAGATCACAGGAGGCAGAGAGGCAGGCAGAGAGAGAGGGGGAAGCAGGCTCCCCGCTGAGCAGGGAGCCTGATGCGGGCCTCGATCCCAGGACCCTGAGATCATGACCTGAGCCGAAAGCAGAGGCTTTAACCCACTGAGCCACCCAGGCGCCCAAATAAAATCTTTAAAAAAAACAACAACAACAAAAAACTCAAAAGGTTGACTTTACTTTTTGCATAGCAATTATTGGCAGATAGAATTCCAAGATGTCCCTCAATATTCTCCCCCCTCCAGTGTACATGCCTGATATAATCTTCCCTTTGACTGTGGATGGGAACTGGAAATATGAAGAGTTATCATTCCTATGATTAGGTTGCATTAACAGATTCTCAAGGGGAATCAATATTTGCAAAAAGGAATTGTATGGGCTAAGTATCCATTTTAATGGCATTAGCTGAGGTCAGGCAGAAGGGAGCACTAGTGAATGGGGCAATTAAAACTTTTATACAGGGTTTCTAGTCTGTATGGTGAAAAACAAGACAGTATTCAGGACGCCACGCTTTGGGAACAGAGATGGGAGTCCTGGATAGGAAACGGCCAAATAGAGCAAGCTCCAAAGTTTGTTGGTGAACTCTGTATAAATTTCTGGCTAACCTGAGAAACATGCAGAAATGGAAAAGACCTTAGTTATATGTAAGAGAGCTAAGTTGAGATGTGATTTGCTGCCCAAGACAGAATTTGTAGTGAAATCCAACCGTAAGTATATATGTATCTAATAAGAGAGCGTCAATTTACATAAAATAAAAAGTGTCAATTAAAGGAACAAAAAGACAATTAGACATCCATAGGGATTTTAACACTCCTCTCTGAGAAACTGAAAGAACAGCTAGACAAAACTTGGTGAAACATAGATGATCTGAACACTACTAACAAGCCCCTTATATATTATATATTACAATTATATATAATATATAATTATATTATATATTATATATAACTTATATATTATTACTTCTGTAGCAAATTATTAAAAAAAAATCAGGGTACTAAGTGGCTCAGTCAGGTGAGCCTCTGACTCTTGATTTTAGCTCAGGATCTGATCTCAGGATCCTGAGATTGAGCCCCACGGCAGTTCCATGCTGTGCATGGAGTGTGCTTAAGATTCTTTTCTTCCCTTCCCCTGTGCTCCTCCTTCCATCCCCTGCCCCCACCCACCCAAGTGCACGCACACTCTCTCATTTAAAAAAAAAAAAATGAGTAGCTTAAAACAATAAAATTTGTTATTTTACAGTTCTGGGGATCAAAAGTCCAAAATTGATTTTACTACCTAAACAACAACAAAAAAATTAAGGTGTTGGCTAGGCTTAACTTCTTCCTGAGGCTCTAGGAGTTCTATTACCTTTTTCAGCTTCTAGAGGCTCCTTGCATTCCTTAGCTCATGGCCCCTTCAAAGCCAGCAGCTTAGTATATTAACACTCTTTTCTGCTTTTGTTATTAGGCTGCATTTTTTCCTTAACTTGCTCCTTGCCTCTCAGTAAGACCCTTGTGATTCCCCTGGGTCCTGGCAAATAATCCAGGAAAATTTCCTCATCTAAAAATCCTTAACTTAATCAGATCTTCAATTCCCCTTTGTAACAAATGTTAACAGAGTTATAGGTTCTGAAGATCTGGAAGCTTGCATCTTTGGAAACCATTATTCTATGTACCACAAACCAGTTGATGATTATAGAATGCTATACCCAACAACTACAGAGCATGATTTTTATATGCACATAGTAAATTCATCAAGATGGTCCAATTGCTGAGCCATAAAAAGGGTCCATTCTTATTTCAATAAATAAGAATCGAAACAACTCAGAGTATGTTTGCTGAAAACAATGGACTTATAAATTAGAATAGCAGATATCTAGGAACAACCTCCCCAATTGGAAATTATGCAACATACTCTAATTAATCCATGAGGCATACAAAAGTTACAATGGGAATCAGAATATATTTCAAATTGGATGATAACTATACAATATATTGAAATTTGTAGAATATGGCTAAAGCAGTGCTTAGAGAAAAATGAACACTTTAAATGCTTATGTTAAAAGAAAAAGGTCGGGCGCCTGGGTGGCTCAGTGGGTTAAAGCCTCTGCCTTCGGCTCAGGTCATGATCCCAGGGTCCTGGGATCGAGGCCCGCATCGGGCTCTCTGCTCGGCAGGGAGCCTGCTTCCTCCTCTCTCCTCTCCTCTGCCTGCCTCTCTGCCTACTTGTAATCCCTCTCTCTGTGTCAAATAAATAAATAAAATCTTAAAAAAAAAAAGAGAGAAAAAGGTCTGCAATCAGTGACCTAAGATTCCACCTTAAAAAAACAGAAAAATAAATCTGAAATAAGTAGGAGAAATAATGAAATTTTTATTATAAAACAAGACCTCACAGCAAAGAAAACAGAATTCTGGGAAGAGATGTTTTGGTAACAAACATAACCCTTTATATCAATACACAAAATGCACTAAAGTCACCAATTGTCTTAGGTTTCCTTAGGCAGAGACACAGAAACTTAAGTAATTTATTAGAAGGGAGTGTATCAGGGCGCCTGGGTGGCTCAGTGGGTTAAGGCCGCTGCCTTCAGCTCAGGTCATGATCCCAGGGTCCTAGGATCGAGGCCCACATCAGGCTCTCTGCTCAGCAGGGAGCCTGCTTCCTCCTCTCTCTCTCTCTGCCTGCCTCTCTGCCTACTTGTAATCTCTCTCTGTGTGTCAAATGAATAAATAAAATCTTAAAAAAAAAAAAGAAGGGAGTGTATCAGATAAGAGGAATGAAGTAGGCAGGAGAGTGGTAAGGATTAAAAACTAAACAACTATGTAGTTGGAATAAAGAATAATTTCAGCTTGATTCCATAGGGAAATTCCACAGGGAAATTTTTCAAGCAAAAATTACACATAATTAATTCTCCTTTGAGGCAAAGGGGGCAGTCTTTCATATCCTGTGACTGTTAGTCATTGGCTGAGGTCTGCCTCCGCATGAGTAAGTAGGGAGGGAGAGCTTGATGAGTGAATTGGCTTTAACTGAGTACAGTTCTCTAGAGAAAGAGGCAGTTGTGAAATATTATTAGTGCACAACGAAGGCACTTGGAGAATGGGTGCACCTACTAATAAGAGATATCTAAGTGGGATATCAATAGCATCCACCACAGGTTATCCTTTGTACCACCTAGACTTTTTGCTTCTTATGCTAAGTACATTCCATTTAGGCACAGTTTCTGCAGGAAACTGCTTGGTCATAATTTCTGGGGAAATCTACAAGAAGAGGTTAGTCAGCCAAACTATAGCATCAACAGCTGCATCTAGTTCTGAGGCTATCACTGATAATAATCATCTCCTATTTCTACCATCATGCCACATGGTGGCCATAAAACCTAGTAACATAAGGAATCTCTGTGTCTCTCCTTTAACAGATTGAATCACCTTTTTTTATGTCTGTGGTATGCAAAGGAGCAAATTTTTTTTTTTTTAGCAAAAATCAGTGAAGCAACACATCTAGTTACATGTACAGGGATTGATGAAAATTTTGCATTGTTAACAAGTGAAAACTCACAAAGCATACCATATAATATTCAACATACCATGTAGAATAACATATTAACAATAAAATCGTTTATATTTACCATGATTCTATACTTTATGGTCACATCTGTAGAATTTCCCTACCCTTTGGCTGGCAGTTCCGCTGGTTTAGGTCATGAAGAATAGCAGACTATGCCACCCCAAAATATGCTTCATGGGTATAAAGATTTTTTTGAGCTGTTTTTTAAAGAAACTAGAAATACAGGAGAAGCTCTGAAAACAGAATAGAAGTTGCCTATTTGTAAGGAAAATCTACATTAATAAAGGAAATTTACATTAAAAGGGGGCCTATACCCAAAGAAGAACAATTACCAGAGATAACTTTTTAACAGAAACTTATCTACGTAGCAGGACAACTTTCGTTTACCAAATATTTCCTCTTCTCACTTTACCATGAGTTGCCTTCCTGTCTTTGAAGCCCTAAAGCCCCATCCCTTTCCTTAGCTCAGGATGATATTTAAGCCTCAATTATCTGGCAGCCTTCTGAATCTTATATTTTTATGGGTCTCCTGCACGTAAGCATATATGTTATTTTTTCCCCCCTCCTGTTAATCTGTCTCTTATGGGTGGGGAGAAGAACCTGGAAAGGTGAGGGAAAATTATTTGTCCTTCCCTACAATGACTTGGCTAGTGGGTTGAACTGAGTCTCACTCTTAAGGGTTCTGAATTTCTCATTTCCACGCCCTTAGCAGGATATAGTTGCTGTACTTGTCCATTTAGAGTTATAATTGAACATGGGACTATTAAGAGACACTCAAGTGGATAATGTAAATTCCAAAGATAGTCCCTCTCTGCCTCTACCTTACTGCTGCATGATCAAACTCAATTAGCCCTGTCAGGATAGTGCTTTCCTTTTCCGCCCACTGGTCTAACATGAGGACTCTAAAATGACTTTACCTGTGTTTCTTGTGGAGGCAGTCCACAAGAACCATAGAATTACAAAGCATAAAATTCTGGAAGACCAAGCAAAAACTGAATAATATGACAGAGCCATTACCGCTTTCATGTTTTTCAGAACTAATATGTTTTACTACTTGAGATAATACCATGTGATTGTCATTGGCTCAAGGCAGGTGTCAAATATAGTGCACCATCCATCCACACAGGATGTCATCTCCAAGTTGGCATCTCAGCAACATTTTCAGAAAACTGTTCCATTGCCCTCTAAGTCTGGCAGGTTATGGTAGGTATGATAAGTGGCAGAACCAGCGTATGGCATGACCAGTATATTATAGAACAATGATCCTATTTTCATGGTGCACTGCCATAACTCTTTTGCTTAAACATGAATCCTTTGGTCAGAGGGAATGTTATGCTAGATCCTCCTAGGGTAGGTTAGATATTCTGTGAGTCTTTAGGTAATATCACTGGCTGAAGAATTGGATACAAGAAAGAAAAATTCATGCCTGGAATATTAGACAATTCCAGCCAGTACGAATTGATGCTCTTTCTAGAATTGAAGGATGTGATGTAATCAACTTCCTCTTTAGTGTATGGTAGATCTTCTTGAGAAATTGTAGTATATGGGGGCTCAGCATTGGTATATTTAGCTGGCAGGTCAGATATTCAGCAGCAGAGATAGCTAGAAGAAGTAAGGGTGAGAGGGATTCCCTCCTGTTGGCATAGTCTCTATTTCTGCTACTTTGTTTATTTCATTCATGAGCCCAATTTGGGCTGGGATGGCTGAGGTCAGAGGAGAGCTGGTATTACATGTTAAGTTATCCTATCTATTTGGTTGTTCAGTACCTCTTTGGATGTCCTTTGATTGGCAATTCACATGTTTGTTCCAGTTCCCACGGGTCCATACACATCTCTTCCTCAAATATTCTTTAACCCACTGAGCCACCCAGGCACCTTCTTCCTCAAATATTCTTACACTTTATCTTCCAGTCTTGCTCATCCCAGGTTTCTGACCTATTAGTTAAGACATTTCCAGTACTCATGAGTCTATGTGAATTCCTACATTATGTCACCTCTCTCTGCACACAAATGAGAAGACTGGAAGCACTCTCCAAAACTCTATCCCCAGGAAAGATTTTACTTGGAGTGTATTTCATGTACACTCCCAAAAGTCCCCATAGTAGCAGTGGCATCACAGTGCAATTTTCTACTTGATGCTACATGACAGGTCAATCAATTTGTGCACCAAGCTTGAACTTTTTTCTCCTCAATCAAATAGTCAATAAGAAACCCCCATGAGGCCACAGATGAATTGTGCCAAAGGAGAGGTATTGATGCATTGATGCAATAGAGCTATGTGTCATGAGGGACTTGGCCATGTATTCATTCAGCTAACCTATGCCCTTGGACATTTTTTTTTTTTTTAAGATTTTATTTATTTGACACAGAGAGAGAGATCAGATCACAAGTAGGCAGAGAGGCAGGCAGAGAGAGAGAGGAGGAAGCAGGCTCCCTGCTGAGCAGAGAGAGCCCAATGCGGGCCTCGATCCCAGGACCCTGAGATCATGACCTGAGCCAAAGGCAGAGGCTTTAACCCACTGAGCCACCCAGGTGCCCGCCCTTGGGCATTTTTGAATCTGAACACAGATATACTACTTCCATACTACTCTGAGATGATGCTGAGCCTACTTGACTTGGGGGATCTAATGGTCCTTGTTCACAATTGGATATTCTGACCATGTAGTCATTTGAGGTCTAATGGTCAGACACTCTGTCTCTACTGGAATCTAATATAATGCTAAAAGTGCTACTCTGTTGCAGATGGCATGATCTTGCCCCAAACTCAAATAACCTGCACTAAAACTTTCAATATTAGGGTTCAAAATGGTAACTTTACCATAAATATCTTTTGCATCTGCTAGGTGAAATGGTCAAAGAAGCATGTTGCCTGAACCACAGCTTGGAATTGCTGAGAACATTTTCTTGCTCTGAGACGCATTCAAAGTTAGCTTTGTCAGAGTTTCCAGTTTTAGAATATGCTCCTTCCAAAATCCAAGGAGGCCTACAAACCATTGTACATTTTTTCCTTAGTACTAGAAGTTACAAATTGTGGTAACTTATCCCTTATTTTGAAGGGATGTCTAAACATGACACAGATTGTGGTTTTCTAAACATAAAGATCAGTGTAGGCCTAGCCTAACTTCAGAAATTTTTATGTTCTATTGTTCTAATTTTTCTCCTTTCTCCACATTGAACTTCAGCTGGTTAGTTCTACCTGATCCTTCCAATTTTAAAATAATCAGCATTCCTTTAAACAACTGATGTCTGACTAACCTTCCTAGATCCTTCATATGATCTCAAAATACCTTGAACTTTCCTTCACAGCACTTGTCACTTTCAAATTTACATTTCTTTTTGTGGGAAATGTTTCTCAGGCCCACCATATCATGTGGTTCTTTTTTTTCTTCCTAGTTGTTCAAGATACACTCTAGAAAATGACTGAAGAAATTCTATATGGAGTTTGGGAAGAGGGAGACTAAATAAGAATGATTCTTGCCATCTTTGTGTTTCCAGTCACATGTTCCAGTGAAAATCCTTTATCTTAATAAAGGTCTTTGACTACAGACTGGTTTACCCTGTGCAAGTTTGCCTAAAGACAACACAATATTTATTAAAAAATTTAAAAAGCTATACAAAAACTTTAACTTTTAAAAATATCCTGGTATGTTACAAACTATGGTAAATTAAAAACATAAAATAAAATAAAATAAAACCCCTAGAGCAAAATGCTGGCAAATTATTTGACAGGTAACCTCCTGGTATCTGAAAGAATGGAAATTAGATCTCCTTTCAGTATTACTGTGGGTTGTGGGGGCCTAAAAATCAAACTAAGTCATTGGAGTTATATTGCCATCATGTGGTCTTTAGAAAGGAAACATTTTTAAATATGGATATCTAATGTAGAAACGTATATGGTATCTACTGAAAAGATGACACTAAATTTGGACATAGGAATTTAGTTCTTTGATTAGAGAAATCACCTCTGAAAATGTAATTAATCCATTTTATCTAAAACTTGTCTCTCTATTCTATGACTTTTAGTATGAGAAAAACCCTTTAGTTTTTATTCCTCAGATAGGAGGAAAAAATAATAATATATTCTAAAAACTAAAATAAATTATGATGCATGAGAATTAAATGACAAAGCAAAATGGGAAGATGAAATAAACTGGACTAAAAGAGAAAAAGTAATATTTATAATAGAGGCTGTTTTCCCATGAAGCTTATAAAGCTTAGGAACTGGTCTCTTCTATCCCTCTCCTTAGTTTTGTCTTTGCAATTTAAAATTTCCTTTTTAAAGACAACCTCTTAAATTCAATAACATTTAGGCTCCATAATCTGTCCCTTTCCTGTGTCAATGGATTCCTATTTATATGGTAAAGACAACACATATGAGACTCTGCTTTAGACATTGGGATCCAAGATAAACATAGTCTTGCACTCTAAGAAATCCCATCATCAACAAGTCTTCCCAATGGTTACAATTTAGACAATTAATATTAAAAATATATATTGCTCTTTAGAACCTCAGATTTAGGTGAATATAAAAAGATGCTTTTAGGTTATAATGCATGATAGATTAGGAAATATCCTTTATAAACTTTCTATAAACTTTCTAAATTTTGTAGAAATGATGAGAAATGATGACCTGAGTCATAAAGCTCACCCAGAGCAGGGAATGCCCAGTTTCCTTCACCAGGTCAGAAAAACCATAGAGATAATTTTATTATAGCTAAATATTTAAAAAGGCTAGAGTTTAAAAATCATATTAATATGCTAAAAGACAAGTATTCTGCCCTCTTGAAATTAAGTCTTATCTGACAAGCCTATTAAATGTTGGAATTATAATCTGTTTCCCCCATTCCACAACGTTCTATAAGCACCTATCCTTTTAATAGCTGAGTACATTTTTGTACCGCATCTCATTTCCTATGAGAAGTTCAGTTCATGTCCAAACTTCTGAAGATAGCTGGATGCAGACCATGAGAATTTTATTCATTAATTTTTATTTTAGATCCTTGCTCTCAGGCCTCAATTCTCAACTCCACTTATTCTAATGCTTTTTATAACTTTTCAACTCTTTCTATAGCATGTTACTCCCAAAGATTTTTGAATATAATTTCTTCTTTATCTACCAAGGCATCACCAATATAATCTTGTGTGAAATGAACTTTTACTAATGGTTTGGGGCAAAAGGACAAGGGGCGGGTATAAAACAGTACTGAAATAAAAACAACTTAGTAATATGTAACGGCTTTCTCAAAACCCCTTAGGTAGTCTCAGCACAGTTAATTTCTCAATGGCCATCTTTTTCAATGAACCCAGTCTATTGCCACATTGGTGGGATATATTTTATCATGAACTTTTTCCAAATCCTTCTTTATGCAGAATCCTTGTTGTCGCTAAAACTTCTACTTATCAACTGTTTGATATCTACCAAAAGTTCTTTCTTTATTAGGCAATAAAATTCATTTATTTTAGTTCAAATTCCTTCTTCTAGATTATACCCAAATACTTAGCCACACCCTCATCAGAAAAATCTCTGAAATATCTCCAAAAAAATCTCAGGATTTTGTGGAGCTAAGTTTGAAAATTAAAAATTCAAGTATTTCCTTCATTGTGGAACAAACATACCATGTTCATGCACTGAAACTCTGTCCTTTTATGACAACTTACACCTCACCATCTCTATCACTGTCTTCATTCCTAGTAAATCAATGCATAGTTATTAAATTATATTGAAAACTTTAAACATAATCTGAGTTAATCTGTAAATATTGTGTTTTCTTAATAATCATATTCTCAAACATGTTTCAAAATCTACTCATATCATTGGTACTCAGTAAGTTCTGGTTGATTTATTTATACCATATTTTAATAATCTCCAATTTGGCTTCATTTTATTACGTCCTCTAAAAATTTTAGTTAACTTCCAAGGAAAGTTAGAGACCCTCAATTACATTTTCAAGACTTTTCTGTATACTTGCCTATAATCAATTACATCACTTACCTAGGTGCAATAAGACTTATAGAGCTTTCTCAAATCAGTGGTTCCAGGTCTTCTATGAATTTTGGAAAAATTTTCAGCTAGCATATTTTCAAATACAGCTTGTGTATCATTCTCTATTCTCATTCTAAGAGAGTAAACAAACCTTAGGCCTTTTTTTTTAACCATAATTCACATATTTCTTATACTCTTTTCATCATTTTTTCCCCTCTGTTCTTCAAACTAGATACTTTCTACTGAAATTCACTTCATGAATCCTTTGTTCTAATGGGTCTCACCTACTATTAAACTCAAAGATTGACTTTTTTTAAAAAAGATTTTATTTATTTATTTGACACAGAGAGAGAGACTACAAGTAGGCAGACAGGCAGGCAGAGAGAGGAAGAAGCAGGCTCCCTGCTGAGCAGGCAGCCTGAAGCGGGGCTCAATCCCAGGACCCTGAGACCGTGACCCTGAGGCCATGACCTGAGCTGAAGGCAGAGGCTTTAACCCACTGAGCCACCCAGGCGGCCCTCAAATATTGACTTTTTAATTCAGTTCTTGAAATTTCCAACCACAGGTTCCAGAAATTTGTAGAAATTCTCAAACTTTTCCTCTATTTTTTGAATATATTCATATTCGCCTTAGTCATTTCAGTTTCTTATTTATTTTTAAATCATAGTTATTTTGAATTCCCTTTTTGAAAATCTAGTATCTGTTAGATATGTTTCTATAGCTGAACACTTTTTCTCATCATTTTGTCCTGGATTTTAGTATGACTCATCACTTTATTAGAGATTGGACATTGTGAAATCTTTATTCCCTACAGTTCTATGTTTCCCCTAATTGTAACCCTTGATGGTTTTCAAAGACAGACATAGCGAGGGCTCATCTTTCTGGTGCAGGGTCTGATAGTTGGGATGCCTACTGGTGGGTACAAATCCCTTGCTCCTTAGGGAAAGGTTCTGGGTTTGTTTGTTTGTTTGAGATCCCTCCCAATTGTGGGTTCCTGAACAAGGGATATGGTTTTGGGTTAGAGTATGTCTCTGCCCCACCTGTTCATCTTAGTGTAGTCCTTCTATCTTTTGTTGCAGAGCAGGTGTTCATCTAGGTCTCAGGTTCTTTTGAAAGGGATTTGTTCCCTATGTAGCCACATATTTGTTGTGTACACAGGAAAAGATGAGTTTAGCATTTTCCTATGCCAGCATCTTGAACCCTCCATAGATGTTAGACATTGTAGATTAAAAAAATACAGGAAGAGGTGATCTTCCTCCTAAGAGGGTTACTTACTCTTTCTTCTGAGAGGTAGGTAGCAAGCAAATCACCATAATCTTGTTGAGTGTTCTTTTAGGGTTTTTTTTCAAGCTACTCTATTTTAGGTCTTTCTGGCCCTCGAGGGCAAGATTGAGATGTTTATCTCCACAGGACTTGACCTTCAGCCTCTTTCTCCCCTCACTGAATGCCTGCTACAAGGTTGGCTTGGCTCTTTAGCCTCCTGGATGGTGTTTTCTGCTGGGATTCCTAGGATTACAGCCTGGGCTTGCAGCTTTAGAGTTGTATACTTAGGAGGAGGTTGCAAACAAATTCAGAACATCATTTCCCTAGTAGTTTCCGCCTCTTTGGGATTCTGTGCTTCAATTCTCAATTTCTTTAGATGCTTCAAACTACATTTGTCTCTATCGAAAAAAGGTAAGACTGCTACCACTTGCTAGGATTCTATGCCAAATAGGGTTTGGGCAGCACAATGAACTGTCTGTAGATTAGCCCTAAACAGGTGAAAATTCAAATGTAAACAAGTTTGGGTGATCAGCCAATAACTGAATCTCATACTAATATAAAACTAAACACTCTTCAGAAGAAGATAATAGAGTCTAAATGACAACATATTATCCAAAATCTTCAGCATGCAATAAAATACTATGAAACATTCAAAGAAAGGGGAAAGTGTTTCCCACAATCAAGGTGAAAAGCAGTCCTCAGAAAACAACTCTGAGGTGGCCAAATGTTGGATTTAGCTGAAGAGGCTTTAAAGTAACTAATACAAACATAATCAATTAACGAAATGGAGGTATGTTCAAGGAATTAAAGGGAAATATGATCTTAGTGAGTGAATAGAGAATCAATGTGGAGAAACTGAAGCTATAAAAAATTATAAATTCTCAAACTGCAAAGTATATTTGACTTCTCAGAAACCATGAAAGCAAGAAAAGAATGGATCAAAATATTTAAAGTGTTGAGAAAAAAAAAAACCACCTCACCAAGTTAGAATTCTGTACCCTTCAAAATTTTTCATCAAAAATGAAGGAAATAAAGACATTTTCAGACAAATAAAAATTGAGGATATCAGGGGTGCCTGGGTGGTGTAGATGGTTAAGCATCCACCTCTTGGTTTTGACTCAGGTTGTGATCTCATGGCTTGTGGGATCAAGCCCTGCATCTGGCTCCATGCTCTCTACTGAGGATTATTTTACACCCTTGCCCTCAGGCCTCAATTCTCAACTCCACTTATTCTATGCTTTTTATAACTTTTCAACTCTTTCTATAGCATGTTACTCCCAAAGATCTTTGAATATAATTTCTTCTTTATCTGCCAAGGCATCACCAATATAATTTTGTGTGAAATGGACTTTTACTAATGGTTTGGGGCAAAAGGACAAGGGGGGAGGTATAAAACAGTACAGAAATAAAAACAACTTAATAATATGTAACAGACTGAAGATTCTCTGCTTGAAGATTCTTTCCCTCTTCCCCAACTCTGTCTCTTTCTCACATAAATAAATAAATCTTAAAAACAACAACAACAACAAGAGCAACAACAAAATAACCCAGAGGGCGCCTGGGTGCTCAGTTGGTTAAGTGTCTGCCTTCGGCTCAGGTCATGATCTCAGGTTCCTGGAATCCAGTCCCACATCAGGCTCCCTGCTCAATAGGGAGTCTGCTTCCCCTCTCTCTCTCCTTCAGTGCCCTCCCTCTCTCTCAAATAAAGAAATAAAATCTTTAAAAAATTATTGTATTCAGTCAAATTGGTGTTTTCACATTCTTTGCGTAAATGCCCAGTAGTGGAATTACTAGATCATGTGGTAATTGTTTTTTAACTTTTTGAGGAACCTCCATACTGTTTTCCACGGTGGTTGCATCAGCGTGCATTCCCACCAACAGTGCACAAGAGTTCTTTTTCTCCATATCCCTCTCTACATTTATTGTTTCTAGTTTTCTTTTCTTTTCTTTCTTTACCATTCTGAAAGATTCAAGGTGATATACCATTGTGGAATTGATTTGCATTTCCCTGAAGACTAATGATTTTGAACATCTTTTCATGGATCTGTTGGCCATCTGTATGTCTTTTTTGGAAAAAAAGAACCTATTCGTATCTGCCCATTTTAAACTGGATTATTTGTTTTTTTTGGTATTGACTTGAATAACTTCTTTACATATTTTAGATATTAACCTTTTATTGGCTATATGAACTGCAAATACCTTTCCCCTTTGGTAGTCTTTTTATTTTGTTGGTGGTTTCCTTTACTATGCGAAAGCTTTTTATTTTGGTATAGTCCTAATAGTTTAATTTTGTTTTTGTTTCCCTTGCCAAAGGAGACTAGAAAAATGTTTCTATGGCTGATGTCAGAGTGATTATTGTCTATGTTTTCTTCTAGGAATTTTATGGTTTCAGGTCTCACATTTAAGACTTTAATTCATTTTGAGGGTGTGTGGTTTTGATACCACACACACGTGTGTGTGTGTGTGTGTGTGTGTGATCTAATAAAGTGGTCTAGTTTCATTGTTTTGCATGTAGCTGCCCAGTTTTCCCAACACCATTTCTTGAAGAGACTTTTTCCCATTGTATATTCTTGCCTCACTTGTCATAATTTAATTGATCAGAGAAATGTGGGTTTATTTCTAGGCTCTCTGTTCTTTCTGTTCCGTTGACTTATGTGTCTATTTTTGTGTCTGTATCAAACTATTTTTATTATTATAGTTTTGCAGTATATTTTGAAATCTGGGATTATGATAGCTCCAACTTTGTTCTTCTTTTTTCAAGATTGCTTTGGCAATTCAGGGTTTTTCGTGGTTCCATATAAGTTTTAAAATTATTTGTTCTAGTTCTGTGAAAAAATGTTGTTGGTATTTTGATAAGGATTGCACTAAATCTGTAGATTGCCTTGGGTAGTATGAACATTTTAATAATATTGGTTCTTCCAATCCATGAGTTTGGAATATCTTTCCATTTGTTTGTGTCATCTTTAATTTCTTTCACTGATATTCTATAGTTTTCAGAGTACAGGCCTTTTACCTCCTTGGTTAAGTTTATTTCTAGACTTTCATTTATTTTTTATTAGTATCTTAGTTTTGGTTGTACCTCTTGATATTTATCCAAAAGAGCTGAAAACTATGTTCACATAAAAACATGCACATGCATATTTGTAGCAGCTTTATTCATAACTGTGAAAACTTGGAAGCAATCAAGATGTTCTTCTGTTGGTGAATGGATAAACAAACTGTGGTACATCCAAACAATGAAATATTATTCAATACTACAAAGAAATTAGTTGTCAAGTCTTAAAATGACATGGAGGAAGCAATTATATTACTAAATGAAAGAAGCCTATTTGAGAAGGCTACATACTGTATGATTCCAACTATATGACATTCTGAAAAAGGCAAAACTTTGGAGACAGTGAAAAGATCAGTTGTTAGGAGTTAGGGAGGAGGAAGAAATGAATAGTTGAAGTGTAGAGGAATCTGTTCTGTCAGACACTATAATGGCTGACATATGTTACACATTTGTCCAAACCAACAGAACATGTAACACACCAAGCTTATTCTTATATTTCATTAACAAGGAAAGGATCACATGGCCATTATTATCTGAAAGCTGTTGCTTTTTTTTTTTTTAAAGATTTTATTTATTTATTTATTTGACAGAGAGAGAGAGATCACAAATAGGCAGAGAGGCAGGCAGAGAGAGAGAGAGGAGGAAGCAGGCTCCCTGCCGAGCAGGGAGCCCGATGCGGGCCTCGATCCCAGGACCCTGAGATCATGACCTGAGCCGAAGGCAGAGGCTTTAACCCACTGAGCCACCCAGGCGCCCAGCTGTTGCTTTGAAATAAAGATTTTAGCAGAGTATTTTGTTGACTTCTCTAGTTTATTCTCAAGGGTATTTAGTCTAGCATTTCTTCTTTGGCCACTTAATACAGATTTTTTTTTTTCAGAAAATTGTCATTTTCTCTGTTTGCAAGCTTACTGCCATAAAGTGGTTCAAATGTTTGTTCTGTTAGTCATTTCCCTTTCTTCATTTCTAATTATGGTTATTTATGCCTTCTTTCTCTTATTTCTTAAATAGTTTTCCCAGCAGTTTACCTATTTTGTTCTCTTTTTAAAGAATTGGTGTTAGAAAGAAATATATTCTTCATGCTTCAAAATTCAACATAAGAAAAATATTAGGGGCTGATGGTAAATTTGCTGCCTCCATCTCTAACTTCAATTTATTAATTGTAATTTTAATTATAGATCTATTGTTAGCAATTGTTAATATGTTAATGGTTAATGTTATGTTAAATTTTAAGTAAATTTTGAATGTTATTAAATACTGTTAAATTATGAATGTTATTCAGAAACAGAAGTGAAAAAGTAAAACTGATAACTATTGTGAAAGGTGTAAATATTTAGCTTTCTATAAATGCTATTTCTCCTCCCAACTTATTCTAATTTTTCTCTTTCTTCTTCTCAGCATTGGTATCAATTTTTATAAAAGCTGAAGTGTTAGATAATCAAAGGAGAAAATAAAAGAATCATAATCAAGCTATTGGGTTTGATGTTACTGTAGGAACACTGCAGAGAGCAACTGATAACATAAACTGGTTTTGACCTATGAGGCTATACTAAAACTAAAGGTTGTATCTCAATGTTCACTCACCTTTAAAAAGAAAATTTATGAATTTAACCCCAAACTCCATTTTCAAATACAAGTTTTATCACTTACTTTCAGTGGATGGAGTTTTAACACAAATTAGGTCAAAATTGATCAGTTACACAATTATTTCAATTTCACAACTGTGTATTTCAATTTCACAATTGAGTATTTCATCTGTAAGCCTTACAAAACAAATCTGACTGTCCAAGAGCAGCATTAATTAAATAAAAAGAGAGAGAGAGTGTGTGTGTTTGTATGTGTGTGAGAGAGAGAGACACAGAGACAGAGACATACAAAGAGAAATTTATGTTAAATGCATAACAATATATGGTCTTGTTTTTCTCTTTTCTAATATCAGAGATTGTGTTGATAATAAAAGATCAGAAATAAAAGATACATACATACATACATATATACATAAAATCCAGGGTTCTGAAAAGCAGAAACTATTAAATTACATGCAGTCTTAAATCTAATATATGATACAAAGTCATAAATACCTGTAGGTGCAAATATTATCAAATCTTTATTTAGAAAAAATAAACAAAACCCTATAAAAATATTTTTCCCCTTTCTTCATGCCCAGAGCACCTAAAAAGAAATACACAGTTAAAAAGTATTAGCTTATCCATGGAGACATCTAAAATGTTTCTTTCATTTCTCTCTTTGACGACAGAAGCTTTAGGCTTTACCTTAAGAGTGGAGTTAATGCCTCCCAAGGTTACCCTCTGTAGTACTTTTTAAAATCTAACACTTGAATTGAACATAATAGGTTTAACACCTTAGACACTCCAGGGGGCAGAATTCCTTGCCTTTCTAAGTAAGATCTATCTTCTGTCACCCCACAGAAACGTTATCAAAAATAGAAAGTGTCAATAGAAATGTCATCTAAAACCAGAGCTTATAAGCTGCAAACTATCCTGTAGATTGTTTTTGACACTGGGCTACGACCTGTTATGCATTGGTGCTATCTACAAATGCCCCTTCTTTATAACCAGTCCACTTTATTCCTGCAGGTACTTCATATTTTACATTCAATTTGTAATACCACTTTCAAATAGTCTATACTAAATTAAGCCAGATAATAACTGATTACCTGGAATAAATGCTGTTAGGATTTTCCTCTGATGGTTCTCTCTAATTTCCTTACATTACAAGTTCAAAAAAAATTTTTTTAAGACTTTATTTATTTATTTGACACAGAGAGAGAGAGATCACAAGTAGGCAGAGAGGCAGGCAAAGGAAGAGGGGGAAGCAGGCTCCCTACTGAGCAAAGAGCCCAATGGGGGACTCAATCCCAGGACCCTGAAATCATGAAGAGGCAGAGGCTTAATCCACTGAGCCACCCAAGTGCCCACAAGTTCAAAATTTTTATTAGATTCCTAAGATGGGTCCCATGATAAAATAAGTTGGAAAATGATCTATTGGCTACTCTCTCTTTAAAACAAAACATGAAATTCTCTGAATACTAAAAGAATTAGAAAAAAAATTTGTTTAATGATGTTATTCTGAACTTATGTAATCAAAGATTCCCTCGTATGCTACACACTTCAAATTAAACATATTAACATCTCACAACACTGATTTTTAGTAAACACATTTTGGGAAATAACTTTATGTTGCTGTGCAAATTTGTATTACACATATGTTTTAAAGGCTCTAAAATTTGTTTTAGAAGCTATTTTTGATGATTTTATCTGTTTCAATAGAGTATACTATCAAAATTAAAAACATAGCTACATGATGGTTCTGCTTATTGTGTGCATCCATTAAAAACCTAAAAGCAATAATTGGGGAAAAACTCTATTGACTAGGATGTGAGTGGTACCATATAAAGTTGGGGAACATGGCAGCCTTGTAATGACAAAGTTTAAATCAAAAGCAGAATGTGGTTGTATCACCACAATTGATTTATTCTTTATTAGAATGGTGCAGTTCCCTATTCTTTCTGCATACAAAGTGACTGATGTAGATTAAGTAGGCAAGAAGGCTAATCATGACAGTTTAATTTGTAATATTATATTAAGAATAAAAAGTTTGATTGCATCACTCATATATTTCTGATAGGAATGCAAAATTATAGAGCCACTCTGGGACACAGTTTGATAGTTTCTTAAAAAGTTAAGCACACACTCACCATTAGATTCAGCAATCCCACTCTTACGTGTTAACCTCCAAGAATGAAAATTTATAATCACACAAAATGCCCATGTTCATAGCAATCATATTCATAATGGCCTCAAACTCAAAATAACCAAATGTTCTTCAATGAATTAATGGATAACCAATTGGTACATTCATACAATGGAATACAACTCAGCAATAAAAAAAGAATAACTTAGATGTCTCTCAAATGCATTATGCCAAGTGAAAGTAACCAGAGTCAAAAGGTTCCTTACTAAATGATTCCACTAATATGAAATTCTGTAAAAACTAAAACTATAGAGATGGAGAACATATAGGTGATTGCCAGAGACTGGGTTGGGGGGTGGATTTGATAAAAATTAAGTAGCATAGGGGTGCTTGTGTGGCTCAGTCAGTTTAGTGTCAGACTCTGGATTTTGGCCCAGGTCATGATCTCATGGGTCGTGAGATGGAGTCCCGCATCTGGCTCTGAGCTTGGTGTATACTCTGAGAGTTTCTCTCTCCTTCTCCCTCTGCCCATCCCACCACTCATGTTTGCTCTCTCTCTGAAATAAGTAAATAAATAAAATATTTAAAAAAATTTAAGTAGCATAAAGGAATTTTTGAAGATGAGGAATCTGTTCTATATTCTGATTGTGGTGATAGTTACATGACTCTTTGTATTTGTGGTATCTCACAGAATTATTTTAAAAAGTGTGAATTTTACTGTGTAGAAATTTAAAAATCAGTATGTTAAATATACAACATGTAATAAGCTAAATGGATGGCAATATATTTATTTTAAAAATAGTCTCTCTCCCCAAGTATATATGTATATATTTATATATAATGATTATCTTTTTATAAAATTATGTTAAAATTATAATATATAGTTATTAGAAATACAGAAAAATTCAACACCACCATACAAAATGGAAATTAAAGTGATTGTAATGGTTTACTTCAAGAAGTGGAAGGTAGAGCAACAGGGTGGGGGTGCCCACGTTTTTGGATGAAGACTGCTACCAGTTTCCTGGCTTTTGTTTCAAGTGGTGAGTTTTGAGTACTCATATTCTAAAAATATTACTTGGAAACCCTAAATGTTTTCATTAAATAATCAAATAGACAAAATATAGTAAGTTAGTGATAGTAAGTTAGTAAAACAAAATATTTCTAGTAAAATTATCTTGCAGGCATTTGAGAGAGAAAGAAAATAGAAAAGTAAATTGTCAAGGAAGAGAGAATAGGAGTTGTAATAGAGGTTTCATTGGAGTCCCAAAAAGAAAGAAGATAGAGAATAAAGGAAAAGCATTACTTGAAAAGATAAGGGAAGAGAAATTTTCAAAACTCATAAAAATCAGAAATCCTCAAACCTGCCAGGAATGGCCAGCAATCCCTGTACCGATGGATGAAAGATTACTCTAAACTTTGCTGTGAAAGAGAGAAGGCAAGGGAGGGGTCAATGCTCAGAGACAAGACCCTTTGCACTTCTTTGCTTCCACTTTTATTGGTCCTTCAGGATAAGCACAAATCTTTGTCACTGTTTCTTAAGCACATAAGCAGTCTTACTGGAACTAGGAGGATCTATTTACAGGAATGATGTAATATGCTACTCTGTGTGTTCTAAGTTCTGCTAAACATAGCTTAGGGGACAATGCATACATCTCTTAGATCACAGGGTTGATGTTTGGGCTAAGAAAGCTTTGGGGAAGGCAATTGTCTCTGGCATTCCTATGGCAGAGTGGTCACAACAGGCCTTGGTATTCCAAAGGCCTACGCCCTTCTCTGAAAACTACCCCTTCCTACCTCTGTGTTAATATTTTAGGAAGGTAATATTTTAGCAGGTATTATGGATGATTTCATGCTCTACATTAACCCCAACACAAGCCCATGAAGTCCAATATTTAGAAAACAGAATAAATACAAAGAAATTGATGCCTTTGTGCATTGTAGTATATTTCCAGAATATCAAAAACAAGGGAAAGTCCTAAGAACAGAGAAAAAAGATAACTTGACAGCAGTCTTCTCAATAAAAACCAGATTGAAGATAACGATATCTTTAATATGTTTTCAGTAAATAACTGCCAAACTATAATTCTATAATAAAAAAAATTCTTTTGAACATACATGCAGAATTTTTGTCCTTGGTAATAGCTAAGTAAACTATCAAATTGCCGTTTAGCAGATAAAAAACTTGAGATGATATACAAAAAACACCCTGCTTTTAGGCACTAGAGAGTGACAAAAGCAGGTCCTCTTCCTTTTGTCTTCTTTGACACAGAGTTGACACTTGGAAGTAGGAAACAGTACTGGATAAATTTCCTGTTGTCATGGCAGCTAGCATGAGGGCACACAGTCTTAATCATGTGGCATGGCTAAATCTTCTATAGAATTCCTTTACTATTTCTGGTTTGAAGAACAAGACAACAGAACTTGATAAAACCAAAACTGCTGAAAAGTGTGGGGAGACCACAAGAAAGGAGTAGAGAAGAGGTACCTTCAATTCTGTTTATTAACTTCCCCAATATTTGGGTGAAAGCGGAGCTACCACATGAAAGCAGAATCTAGGAAGCCCAGCTAAACTGTACTAAGATTTTTATTGGCCACCTAACAGATATTGTCTAACCAACTTAATAGTCTGTTAAAGTAACCAACTAACAATTCAATTTTTAAAAAGTACAACCAACCAACCAACAATAACAACTATAATAAAAGTCTCCAGATAATATAACACAACATAGATTACCCACACATAATATTTACAATGTCCAGAATAAAATCTAAAATCACTCAAAATGAAGAATCAAAGAAATATGACTTATTCTCAAAAGAAATGATTATCAAGGTATAACAACCTTATATGGGCACAGATGAGGGAGATGTAATTAACAAAAATGAATTTTGAAGGATATTATATTTATGCTTAATTGTATAAAGGAATATATGTTTAAAACAAAAGAATAGATAAGAACTCTAAAGAGAGAAATATAAACTATAGAAAATAACCAATAGAAATTTTAGAAACAAAAAGTACCAGTATCTGAAATTAAAAATTCACTGAAAAGCCTTAACAGGAAAATGGAATTGACACAAGAAATAATCTGTGTATTTGAAAATAGATCAATTCAAGTCATTTGATTCAAAGAAAAGAGAAAAAGACTTGAAGGAAAAAAAAAACAGAGCCTCAGAAACAAGTGGAACAATAACAAAAGGTGTAACATGTGTAATTGGAGTCCCAAAAGAGAGGACCAAAAAGAATAAGGCAGATAACAATATGTGAGAAAATAATGATTAAAAATGTACATAATTTGGGACACATGGATGGCTCAGCTGGTTAAACACCTGCCTTTGGCTCAGGTCATGGTCCCAGCATCCTGGGATCGAGTCCTACATTAGGCTCCTTGCTCAGCAGGGAGCCTGCTTCTCTCTCTGCCTCTGCCTACCGCTCTGCCTGCTTGTGCTCTCTCTCTCTCTCTCTCTGACAAATAAATAAAAAATTTTTAAAAAGTACAATTTGAAGACATATTTATTGGAGTCCCAGTAGAGTAGAAAAATATTAGAAGATATAAAAAAAATCCTCATATTTTGAAAGACATAAATTTACAGATTCAAGAGATGAGTAAATTCTAAGGACAAATATTACAAAGAGGAAAAAAACCAAAACAAACCCATTCAGACACATCAGAGTCAAATTACCGAAAAGCAAACATAAAGGAAAATGTAGCAAACGACTAGAACAACAACAACAAAAAAGTGTAACTCATTACATAAAGAGAAGTAAGAATTCAAATGACCACAATTTCCTGGTCAGAAACTAGAGAGGCAACGAATCAGTGACAAAATGCTGAAATGAGAAAAAAATAAAGTTAATCCAGAATTTATATCTAGCTAAAATTTTCTTCAAGAATGAAAACAAAATAAAAACACATTTGACACACAAAACTAAGAGAACTGATCACCGTCCTACTTATACTACCTGAAATACTAAAAGATGTTTTTCAAGCTGAAAAGAAATTATATCTAATAGAATACATATCTTTGGAAAGAAATAGAGAATCAGAAGTGGTTTGGCAAAATATAAACCCTGTTTTCCTCCAAATTTCTTTAAAACACAGAACTGTTTAAAGCAAAAATTATGGAATTTTCATGTAGATATAGATATAAAACCTAGGATATCATATATAAAAACTATAAAACCTAGGATATCATAAAGGAATGGAAATGGTAAATGGATTTATATACATCAGGTTTTCAATATTTTTATCTGAAATGGTACAATATTAAGCCTAAGTAGGCTATCTAAATTTAAGGATGGATACTATTCTCCTTAGAGTAACCACTTAAAAGTGTGAAATTATTAAAAAAATATTAAAATATTAAAATAATAATAAGAGAATGACAAACAAAAGTCAAGGGGTACAAGCAAAAACCAAATTCTAAAATGGTAGAAATAAATCCAAAAAGACCCATATTTATATCAAGTATTAATGGAATACATATTCCAATTAAAAGTAACAATTAATATAAAAATGGATGAATTAGATGTCACCAAGATGGCAACGATACATTGTTCCTGACTTTGTTCCCCTCATAAGACAACTGACATCTATTCAAGAATGATACCACTGAGAGAATCCTATAACATGGAAGTGAGGCTGAAGCATCCCCTGCACCAAAGATACCAAGACAGACTGCATTAGAAGAGTAAGAGTAGTGGCTACATGTTGACAGCATTCTCACACCCCCAGACCAGCACAGCACCACATGGAAAGGACTTTTCTAAGCCTGTAGCTCCTCCAGGGAGAAGAGAGCCCCGGTGGAGCAATGAGCCTCCTTCAGCATTCTGGGTCACTTTTTGGGAGCCCCTAGTCTGATCTCATACCATGGGGATTGCAGGAGAATCTTTGGGGCTCAACCATTGGTAATCTGATTATAATGGGGAAAGGGGAAAGGCTTACAACAACCAGCACATGGATCTTGGCAGACCAAGTTCTTACCTGCAGTGGCCAAGTATAGTAATCCTAACCAGTTGTTTTGCTAATCAGCAGAACCAAGTTAGGGGTACACTCTGACCAAGGTAGATGATAGAGTGAAGATCTGCCTGCTTCAGATCCTTAAAAGGAGGAGTTTTACTGGTCCTAGAGCATAGTTTGCCCATGCCCAATCTAGAAGCTGAATCACAGCCTTACTTGAAGTAGAGAGTTTCTTTTGGCTCCATCTGACCAGAAGGGCTGGCAAAAATTCCTAGAAGCTGTGTGGCCCAGTGGTGCCTGAACCAAGAGGTGAATGAGCAGAACTGATCACCCCCAGAGCAAAGCCTGTACTGGGAATGACAGCAGGGGGACTGAGTCATAGCCAAGGCTGAAGGTAGCTCCTGGCCTCTCTTGGCTACAAAATCTGTTTAGAAAATTGAGAACAGCTTGGAACAGTCTCTTTCCCTTGGTAAAGGAGCTGAGACATAGCCCTGTCCACTGTAGTGAGTGCTTTCTGGCCCCATCTGACCAGAAGGGCTGGCAACGACTCCTGGAAACTGTGCAGCACAGTGTCACTCAAGTTAAGATACGAGTGGGTAGAGTTGATAGTTTGCAGAGCAAAGCCAGTGGCCCTGTTTGTTCATGGCCCTGTTTGGAAGATGGGTCAGTTTGAGTTAAGACAACAAAGAGTTTTACCAGCTTTATAGATATTTCTCTCAGTGTACCAGAGCAGGAAATCTAATTCATAACCCCATTGTTTTTGTAGCCTTCAGCTGGTCTGATGAAAGAATCTAACCAGAGAACATAGAAAGCTGCATAGCCCATTCAACAGCCCTGTGTAAGTGGCACTCAACCAGGGAGCACAGCCCAAGGTTATCTGGTCTGCAGAGCAAAAGGGGTAACCTCACCTGACCACAGCATTCAGTACACACTCTGGCCTGATTGAGGTCTCCAAGCAATGGGCTATATAGGCCTTGGGTCTTATCCTGCTGCCCTTCCAGGAAAGCAAACAATTCATAGCCCCATCTGCTACCCATCTTCTTACCAATCAATAATTACTCTAAATGTAAATGGATTAAATTTTCTAATTAAAAACACAGAAATGTTGAATGGATTAAAAAATAAGATCCAACAATATGCTGTGTACAATAGAATAATTTTAGCTTTAAAGACACACATAGACTGAGAGTAAAGCAATGGAAAAAGACATTTCAATCAAACGGTCACCCAAAAAGGCAAAGCAGCTATATATACATCAGACAAAACAGATGTTTAAAATGGTAAAAAGAGACAAAGAAAGTCATTATATAATGGTAAAAGGGTCAATATATCAAGAAGATAGAACAATTGTAAATATGCACCCAACATTGAGGCACCTAACTGTACAAAGCAAAAACTAACAAAGCTAAAAGGAGAATAAACAGTAATACAATAATAATTGAAGACTGTCTTTCAAAATGAATAAATCGTGCAGAGAATCAATAAGGAAATGGTGCACTTGAACAGCACTAGAGACCAAATGGACCTAACAGACATATACAGAAGAGTATATTCAATAACAGTAGAATGCATGTTCTTCTTAAGTGTACGTGTAATGTTTTCTGGGAAAGACCATGTGTTAGGCCACAAAACAAGTCTTAGCAAGTTCAAATCATATCAAGTATCTTCTTTAACAACAATGGCTTCAAACCAAATTCAGAAGAAAAATTGATCATTTTGGATTTATGCCTGGCATACGAATATGATTTAGCATATGCAAAGGAATAGAATAAATGTTGAAAGCAATGACTGAAAAATTTCCAAAGTTAATGATAGATTCAGGAAACTTAGCAAACACTAAGCAATATAAGTACCAAAAGTCTTTACCTAGAAATATATTCACACTGCAGGAAACACAAAATAACAAAAATCTTGAAAGAAGCCAGAAGGAAAAAAAAATAGAAGCAAGGTTAAGAATTACATCAAATATATCTTCAGAAACCATACAAGCAGAGGAGAGTAGAGTGAAATACTTAAATTGTTGAAAGAACTTGTCCTCCAGCTTTCTCAGGCAAGTCTCCTGTGAGTAATAATTCCTGAGTTTTCTCCTATTTAAAACTGTGTGCAGTGCTTATATGTAACAAATAACTTGTCTGAATATAAAATCATTGATTCTTCTCTCTTTTAAATATCCTGTAGATGTTACTTCATTCACTGTCTGCTGACATTGAATGTTGCTAGGGGGAAGTATAACACCAACCTGATTTATTTTCCTTTACAAGTGACTTATTTTCAACCAATTGTTCAAAAAATTCTTCCCTTAACTGAAGTTGTGACTTTACTAGACTATATTTCAGTGTTAAGAATTTTGGGTAAATATTCCTGGATACATGGTGTGCCTTTTCATTTTATAAATAAAGTTGTCTTTTAATTCAGGGAAGTTTTCTTGAACTATGATTTTAAATACTTGTTCAACTTTAATTTTCTTTATATTTTCCATGATTTTGCCTTTTTTCTTCCTAATATACTGTGATCATCACTTACTGTCACCTAGACATCTTTTACCAGACTTGCTGTACTTCTGATGTGATGCTTTCCTTCAGCATCACAATCAATTTATTAAAAGACTGTCAGATTTAGTTTGCAATGTTATGATCTAGGGTTCAACTGCTTTGTAATTACTTTTTAAAACTGATCTGTTGAAAAGTTATGCCGTACTTTTCTTCTTTCTTTCTTTCTTCTTCTTCTTCTTCTTCTTTTTTTTTTTTTTTTTGAGTATTTTGGTTGTTAGAGTTTTAAGGTAATATAGCTAGGTAAATGTTAAACTTGGTCAAAATACAATTAACCTACTCTATTATCATATTCCTGAACTGTTTACCTGGTTTGCAGCACTGCTTTCCTAATTACTGTGACCACGTGAGCTTTTTGTCAATAAGAATATATATTACTTTTCTGTACTGAAGAAAAATTAGGGGTCCTTGATATCTTAGCACCATATATCTCACTAAAAATAGACTGAACTTACAATATTCTGCTCTTTCACTGGCACTTTGAAGGAAGGAAGTCTTCTCTCATCCTCAACCTGTATCCATGGACAAGTCAATGGAGATTCTCAGCCATGTGATTTGCACAAACTCTGGTTTATGTTTGTACACATATAATTTTCTAAGGGTTGGGTTTGTTATTTTCCTTATATTCACAAGGGAGTACAAAAACAACAACAATAAAAAGTTAAGGGTCATTTACATGGAAGAAAGAGTACTAAAATAAGACCTAAGGCAAATCACAGTTTGTGCCATTTATTGGCTATGACAGTACATCACTTACTACCTCTAGGGAATCAATGATTTTAAAGCTTTTTTACCTTGAAAATTCTGTGATTCTAATGCTAGAAGCTTTTCTCAAATGTTGGCTCTGTCAATAAATCTATAACAACAATTCCTAGATATCCCTTCCTCGTTATCTTCATCATATGGTGCAATAATCCAATTTTGCATTAGAATTGTGGCCAGCTGAGCTTAAAGCTATAAAATACTCTTAGTCTTAGACCGAAAAGACAGTGAAGATCCAACAGAGTGCACAGATTCCTGCTCTTGAAGCTACTATTTTTTTATGACATTTAGATTGAGCTTTCAAGGTCAGAGTTAAAAGAGAACAGTTAATTTAGAAGGAAAGCTGCTGTGGACAGCAATATAAAGTTCACACAGAAAAAGATTGGTCATTTTTCTCTGGTTATTTTTATGCTCAGGTTAGAAGTTAAGGTAGTAAGAAATCACTCAAAGGAAATTTTAACAACTAGTCCTCCCCTAACCTCATACCCTTCACAGCTTATTAAAGAAAAAAAGCAAAACAAAACAAATTTGGTGTAAGAGATTTGAATCTATAAAAAAGCAAATATTCTCTAGGCAACAACATAATTATGACTTGAATTATAAAAGAAGACTGTTGTTTAGAGTAGTGGTATTTGAATTGGATTCCGTATAACTCTATCTCAGCAGCCACTTTCTCTGGCAAATGAGTATCAAACTAAATGAGACTTAAAGACCCTTCTTTAATCAGAATTTTCTTCTAAATCTATTACTATTGCTTATAAGGTTTTGAATGAAGAATAAAGTTTTAGCACTAAACTAGTTAAATAAATAAATAAATAAATAAATAACTGTTTGAAAATTCTAACTCTAAGACAAAATGAGGTTAGAAAGACCCTGGTGAAGTTCTCCATTGAGGAGGTGCTATTCTTATACTGCACATGGAAACTGCAGATATAAAAGTCAGTCTAGAAGATGACCCTCATTTTCCAAGATGGTAAAGGAAAGGGTACTACAAATACTCTCTTAACCTCCAAATAACTTAATCTATACATTAATGTACAATATAAAGTATACCAACTTGTTAAATGCATTTAGCTACGAGGCTAATCTCTGCTATGCTGTGCTCTATAGCTTTTATCAATTCAATTATATGTTTGCTAAAAATCAGTTGCACTTTTCCAAAGACCTGTTACATCATTGTAATTGTCATTATAATTAGGTAATTTAAAAAATTGCATAAACAAATGAGTGAATTTACAATAGTAAACAGAAGGCTGTTTCTTTTCATTGTTGTTTTGTTTTATTTTACTTTATTTTTTTCAGTGATCCAAGATCCATTGTTTATGCACCACACCCAGTGCTCTATGCAATATGTGCCTCTTTAATACTGTGAATGCTTTTGAACTTTTCAATAATGATGAGTTTCTTAAAAAGTTACTGCTCAATTAAAGTGGGCAAGGCCACTTAAAAGTATGGAAAGTTTGTAAAATACAGGTATTTCTGGAGAAGCTGAGGAAAATGGTGGAGCAGAAGGCTCCTGAGCTCATCTTGTCCTATGGACACACTGAGGAAATATCTATATCCAAGCAATTAACTTTATTATTTTTTTTAAAAGATTTTATTTATTTATTTGACACAGAGAGAGAGATTACAAGTAGGCAGAGAGGCAGGCAGAGAGACAAGGAGAGGAGGAAGCAGGCTCCCTGCTGAGCAGAGGGCCCGATGCGGGCCTCGATCCCAGGACCCTGAGATCATGACCTGAGCCGAAAGCAGAGGCTTTAACCCACTGAGCCACCCAGGCACCCATCCATGCAATTAACTTTAAAAATGACCCAAATACCAGCAGAACAGGTCTTCCACAGCTGGTCATAGAAAGATGGCAAAATTAACAAGGGTAGGAGAGGGAAAGATGCAGTCAGGAACCAAATTCCCAGTGTGACTAACCAAAAGTGGGAGGGACATCACAAGCATGGGGGAATGAGGGGTTAAACCCCATACCAGGCACCCCCAGCCCTGGGGACTCATACTGGGAAGACAAGTTCTCATAACACCTGGCTTTGAAAATCAGTGAGACTTAACTCCAAGAGAGCTAGAGGGTGATAGGAAATTAAGTCTCAGTTCTTAAAGAGTCAGCAAGCTTATTAATCAGGTACAAGATACAGCACAGACGCAGCAGCTTGAAAAGTGCCTGGGTTATACAGGATGGGGGTTTACTGATCAAGAATGTGTGCTGGAGGGGCAGAGATCTTCAGGAGATTTCTCTGGGAATAAGAGTGCTTAAGGGTACCATTTTTTAAGACTGTCCCCACCCTAAATAGCTGGGTGCTTGGAGGAGCAAGTGTTAACACTGTCCATCTACCTCGTCAGCACTGTACTCTACAAACTGTAAGACACTGATAAAAGAAATTGAAGATCACATAAACAAATGGAAAGCTATATCATGCTCAGGGATCAGAAGTATTAATATTGTTAAAATGCCCATACAACCCAAAGCAAACTACAGATTCAGTGCAATCTCTATCAAAATACCAACAGCATTTTTCACAGAACTAGAACAAAGAATCCTAAACTTTGTATGGAACACAAAAGATTCCAAATAGCCAAAACAATCTTGAGCAAAAAGAACAAAGCTGTAAGTATCACAATCTCAGATTTCAAGATATACAGTGAAGCTATAGTAATCAAAACAGTATGGTACTGACACAAAAATAGACATATAGATCAATGCAACAGGAGAGAGAGCCCAGAAATAAGCCCATGCCTATATGATCATTTGATCTATGACAAGGGAGGCAAGAATATACAATGGAGAGAAAAGACAGTCTTCAATAAATGGTATTGATAAAACAACACAGGTACATGCAAAACAATGTAACTGGATGACTTTCTTACACCATATACAAAAATAAACTCGAAATGGATCAAATACCTATATATGGGAGTTGAAAACATAAAACTCCTAAAATAAAACACAGGCAGTAATCTCTTGGACATGGGCTTAGCAGCATATTTATGGATATGTCTCCTAGAGCAAGGGAAACAGAAGCAAAAATAGACCATTGGGACTACACCAAAATAAAAAGCTTTGGACAGCAAAAGACACCATCAACAAAACAAAAAGGCAGCCTACTAAATGGGAGATGTTTTTAAATAATATATCTGATAAGGGGTTAATATCCAAAATATGTAGAGAACTTATATAATTAACACCAAAAAAATCCCAAACAATCTAATTAAAAAATGGACAGAGGACCTAAAAAGACAATTTTCCAAAGGAAACATACAGATCGTTAACAGGCATATGAAAAGACGCTCAGCCTCACTAGTCATCAGGGGAATGCAAATCAAAATCACGATGAGATATCACCTCGTTCCTGTAGAATGGCTAAATTAAAAAAAACAAACAAGTGTTGACAAGGATGTGGAGAAAAGGGAACCCTTGTGCACTGTTGGTAGGAATGTAAATTGGTATAATTACTGTGGAAAATAGTAAGGAGGTTCCTCAAAAAATTAAAAAAGAAATACTATATGATCCAGTAATTCCACTACTGATATTTACCAAAGAAAATGAAAACATGAATTTGAAAAGACAAACACACTCCCATGTTTATTGCAGCTTTATTTATAATAGCCAAGATAAGGAAGCAACCCGCGTATCCATCAATAGATGAATGGATAAAGAAGATGGGGTGTGTATATGCAGTGGAATATTACTCACCCATAAAAAAGAATTAAGTCTTGTCATTTGCAACAATTTGGATGGACCTAAAGTGCACCAGGCTAAGTTAAATAAATCAGAAAAATAAATAACATATGATTTCATTTATATGTGGAATCTAAAAACAAAACCAACAGAACAAATAGACTCCTAAATGAGAACAAATGAGTGGTTGCTAGAGGGGGAGATGGGTGGGAAAATGGGTTAAATAAGTGAAAGGGATTAAGAGGTATAAGTTTATAGTTATAACATAAATAAGTCATGAGATGAAAAGTACAGCATGGGGTATATAGTCAATAATATTTTAATAATGTTATATGGTAACAGATGGTGACTAAACTTATTGTGGTAAGCACTGAGTAACTGTCCAAACACTATATTATACACCTGAAATTAATATGACATTGTATGTCAACTATACTTTAATTAAAAAATGGACTTATAACTGGCTTCAATTTTGGATGTGTTTACCAACTCACACAGATAAATTGGCAGAGGATGGAAGTCTTAAGGCTATAGTCATTTTCGGATTATTAAGATATGTCTGATATGAAGGTACAGAATCAACCTCTAGGAATCCAGGTTAAACAATTAAAACAAAAATAAGAAAATCTGAGCAGATATATTGATGGCCACTATGGAAAAGTAGATTAGATAACTTGGCCAGTTCATGTTAGCCAGTCTTTGTTCTTGACCACCCCATTTCTTTTAAGGGTTCATGAACAGAGTAGACATGCAGGCAGGGATAGATGCTATTCATGGACCCAACAGCATGGTCTCCCTCTCATCAGGGTGGATCCTTGTACCACCACGGCTGAACGTCTGATCTACCAGAAACAGAGATCAACACTGATCCCTTGAAATTGCATCATACCTCAAGGAGACCAACCAGTCAGTTGCTGGCAAGTTGATTATAAATCAGAACCCTTCTATTCTGAAAAGGCAAAAATTGACTAAGTTTGACACATATTCTATATATGGATTTGCCTCCCCTGCTTAGTTTCTCAGCCAGCACTATTTTCCAAGGGCTCTCAAAATCCTATTCACCAACAAGAGATCCTATAAAACACTGTGGTGGACCAAGAGGCCCATCTCACAACAGAGGTGTACCATGGCTCCCACTGACTTTATCATGAACCACACCTTTAGTAGTTACCAAGCTCTTGAAGGTATAGTGAAGGTACCAGTTTGGAGAGGACACATTTTAATAATGGAAATATAATCTTCAGAATGAGGTATACACATTTTAAAGATGGCTGCTATAATGCTATGTTCCCAATCGATAAAGACATAGGTTCAGAAATGCTGTGTTACAATATACACAGACTTGGCAGCTTCAAACAACACGCATTTATTATCTTGCAGTTTCTGTGGCCAAGAGTCTGGGGACAGCTCAGCTGAATCCTCTGCTTAGAGTTTCACAGGGCTCCGGTCAAGGCATCCAGGCTGCATCTTCATTTAGAGGCTTGGCTGAGGAAGAAATCTGTTTCAAAGCTCACTATGTTAGTTTCTTAAACTTGCCATAACAAAATACATAAACTGAGTGGCTGAAAACAACAGAAATTGTCTCATCATTCTGGATGTTGTAATCTGAAATCAAGGTGTCAGCAGAGTCACACTCCCTCTGAAACCTGTAGAAAAAAATTCTTTGCCTGTTTGGTGGCAATTTTTGGCCTTCATTAGGTTTTAGATGCATCACTCCAATTTCTACCTGTGTCTATCTTCTCTCTGTGTGTCTTTCTTCTTCTCTTGTAAAGATATTAAACATATTGAATTAAGGGCCTACTATACTCCAGTATTATCTTAACTACTTACAAACACAATGACTCTATCTCCAAATGACATCACATTCTGAGGTACTGAGGGTTAGGACCTCATCATATCCTTTTTAGAGGACACAACTCAAGCAATAACACTCAATCAGGTTGTCAACAGAATTCATTCCCTCGTGGTTGTAGGATTCAGGTCCCTAGCTTCTTGCTGGCTGTTAGCTTTCTCCCACAGTTCCTAGAGGCTGCTTGCAGTGTTTTGACACTTGGGCTTTTTCAGAATGGCTGCTTATTTCATCAAGCCATCAAGGAGAATCTCTCTAGAATAATCATGGAAGTGACACTGTACTGAATTTCCTGGAACTTAAAGGGAGTCTTTTGTCTTGATGGTTTACCTCTCTTCCCAAAGGTGGAGCTTGAAGGTTCTCAAATCCCATGAACTTGTCTCTAACATTTTCCACTAAGGCACAAGCTCGGTGCTGAGTCACCATTTCTGTCAACCTATTTGGGTTCAAAAATTTGCTGTGTTATTAGCTTCTCTTCCACCAAAGTTAATTGCACTGTGTGAGAAATTTAAAAAGGCATTCAAGTTAAGTTTTTCCCTGATTTTGATTTGCAGATCCTGGCCATAGTTCTTTGAACTATACTGGTTTTTTGGGCAAGTTCCACGGTCCCTTCTGCATTGTGCACATTTTTTACAAATCCCTTATTTAATTCAAAATCTTTTTTTTAACTCATAATCTTTAAGGCCTCTACCAGAATGAGTGATAAAAACTTGGCATATGTGTCCTTACTGCATTCTACTCTTCCAAAAACTTAATTGAAACAAAGCATGCACCAAGATTGACATATATATCGTTGATTTTCAACTCATACACAACTTTAAGAGAAATGTCTTGAAAACTCTCTAAATTCTGAAGGGTGGCAGAATATATCACTCCAATGTATGGCTATAGGAGATCAGGACATTTAACCCCCAAATATTCTGCTTTCATATATTATTTTGAGCTGTAAGCATGTGAAAACAGCAGATGCAGGGAGAAGCTTTCCTTGAATTTTATCTATCTAAAGACAGATCCTCAGATCCTTCTAAAGGAACTTAATTGTCATAAATTTCCTCCCCGGCTATTTCACCAACCAGGGAATACAGACCCTTATCACAGGAGAAGGGACTGAAAGTCAACACAACCCCTAAACTTAATCACAAGCCATCATACCTCCCATTGATTCTTCCAATGGTGCATTTATCTTTCTAAAGTTCATGTATTCTCCCCTAAGACACACCCTTTCCTTTTCGGTATTAAGACAGTATTTAAGCCTGAGAAGCCACCACTTTGAATTAGTCATTTCCCCTTGGCATCTCCCATGTGTACATGTGGTAGACATGTTAATAAGATTCTGTTTGAATCTGTCTTTTATTACAGGTGTCTCAGCCAAAAACTCAGAAGGGTAAAAGGAAAATTATTTTTCCTCCTCTATAAATCTGTTTTGTTTCTTCATTTTCACACTTAAAACATTTGCCTAATACATTTTTCATGGTTCAAAATTATCATCTCCAGACTTTTGTCTCTCCTTAAAAACTCAAAACACTTTGGCTTTTAGTACCTAGGATAACAAAGAAGCCAGGGTTTTCAAACTCATTTATGGTGGGTGGTTTCAAGTGATATTCCTAGGGCATTACAGGGTGGCCTCCTAACCACATTTGCTTTGGCCTATCTACCCCTCTGCCATATCACTCATGGATATGCCTTTTATTTTTAACAAAAGCAATTTATGTTTAAGAATTTTTAAGAATCCTTACCAAAAAACAGGACTTCCAAAACACTATATAGGTGACATGTACTGTAGGAGGTTTTGGAAGGAAACCAAGGTAAACTCCAAGAACAGCATACTTCTGGTTCTTTGGTTAAAGAATAATGATGTTATTTTAGAATAATGGATATTTTTATTTAAATATAGATATAGATTCAGACTTACACATATACTGTGTTCAACTGTCTTGGATAGTAGCATCTGCTTCCCTGCTAGATGGCATTCTAGCATTTTTACTTCTACTGAAGAAAGAAGAGAATTGAAGTCCATAATCACAGAATCAAATCAGCCAGGGAAACTGACACATATAGATAGGATTTTACTTTGCATTAGTGTCCACAAAGGTGTAGAAATATGGAAGGGGTTTTCAATTCTATTAAATTCTACCCAAAACATATACAGTTTTAAGTTTCAATGCTTGGAGCATTTCGTATGACTACCCACTGACTGTTGGCAATCACTTTCATCACAGACTCTCTCCCACAACTCCTCCCCCATTTAACCTTTGCTTCTTCCCAGTAGGTTTTATACTTGGTTTGTGTTTCGGAATGTTGATTAGTAATCTCTGTCTAGCTATGTTATTGAAAAGGGTCCAAAGTGTGTGTGTATGTTAGGGGAAGTTATGATGGCAATGAAGGAAACAATTACATCCTGTGGTGGAACTGGGGAATTGGGGAAAGTCTCATGGTTACCTATCTTCAGGGTCCATTTATAAAAGGTACTAGTACCTTTTACCTTGGCAAGATTGAACCCCGCATGAATATTTTCTCATGTATTTATGTTAAAATAACTATTGTGTTGTAATATGAAAGGCCATTCTCTGTAACTTACCTAGCCTTGCTTAGATGTAGTCTTTCACATCACAGTGACCATTGCCTATTGAAATGATGAATGAGCATCCTTGATCTGGCAATTAAGAACAGCCTTCTTTGGGGACTCTGTAGTAAACTGGATAACAAACTCCTGCCTACTCAATATATTTCTCATCTGGTGAGTCTATCTTTGGTTTCCAGGAGATTGATCTCCTTGAAGATACTAGGACAGATACGTTGTACATAGAAAAGGCTATATATTATGAATAGATTATGAGTAGAGTTTAGCATTATAATTAAATGTAATGTGTATAAAAATTCTTCAGGTATAGTTATTTAGTAGAATGAATATTCTATGATCCTTAATAATTAGTTATTAATCCATTTTTATCTCATAAAATTCTTACCAAAACAATGTGTCAAATTAGAAACTTATCTACAATTGTCTTAAGAGAATAGAACAGAGAGAGACATTTTAAAATCAGAGAGAAGTCAAGATTGACATGGAGCATTTGGCTGGGGAGAGAGATATGTTGGGCATCCCTGGCAGCCCCTCAGACCAGAGGCACAGGGGTCCAGGTTGGATAAAGAGAATGGGAAAGAAGGGAGAATAGAGTATGCCAAAGAGAAAGTGAATGAAACTGATGAAAAACAATTCTGCTTAGAGCTTGTTTTTGTGGAGTCAATCACAGAGCACAAATGGAAAGAATTAAAGAAGGGGAAATGTTTGTGTTTAGTTTATTTCTTCTTCCCATGCCTGCCATGGTAAATGCTGGTGTCTGTTATGGACTGGATATTTGTTTGTATCCCTCCAAAATTTTTATGCTGAAATCCCAAACCCCAATGCAACAGAATTAGAAGAAGAGGTCTTTGGGGCGGAGGGGAAGATGAGGCCTTTGGGAGGTGTTTAGATCATAAGGTCACAGCCCTCATAAATGGAATTAGTGTCTTTCTAAAAGACACTTCCAGAGAGCCCTCTCCTTATTTTCCCCGGGCCTTGTGATGACACAGTGAGAAGATGGCTATGAACCAGGAAGAGAGCTCTCACCACACAGTGAATCTACTTGCACCTTGCCCTTGGACTTCCCTAGCCTCCTGAACTGTGAGAAACAAAACTTTGTTGTTTAAGCTACTCAGTCTATTAGTTTATTATAGCAGCTTGAATGGACTAAGATAGTGTCCAATATCAGAAAGTGTTAGAAAGTTACTTAAGACCAGAAAATTTATTTTGATTACTGCTACCTTGTCTGCACTTAGAATAGTGCTTGGGACTTAGACATTATTCAGTAAATACTTGATGAATGTGTGAAAATAAACGAATGAATGAGTGCATTATATATATTATATACTGTAAAGCATTTCATATGTATAAAGAAAGGAAGTCACTTCTAACTCACAGGTTCTCTACATAAAAGGTTCATTGGAAAATAGGAAGATATGCTATTAGATAACATTTCAAAATCACACTAATGAATTAACCATTAGTTAATAAAAGTAAAAACTATAGATCCTTCTTTTGTATTTCTGTATTCTTTTTTTTTTTTTTTTAAAGATTTTATTTATTCATTTGACACAGAGAGAGAGATTACAAGTCGGCAGAGAGGCAGGCAGAGAGAGAGGAGAGAGGAGGAAGCAGGCTCCCTGCTGAGCAGAGAGCCCGATGTGGGCCTCGATCCCAGGACCCTGGGATCATGACCTGAGCCGAAGGCAGCGGCTTTAACCCACTGAGCCACCCAGGCGCCCGTATTTCTGTATTCTTAAGATTGTCTGGGAAAGGTTCTCCCAACTTTATAGATCAGGCATTCCAACGTATTTTGAGTATCCACCCAAATATATATACCCTAGTTTAGTTTCTTTTGTATCCAGTTGCAATGGTACTAATGTATTGTCATATTGTAAAACATACAGAAAATAGAAATACAAAAATAAGTGATGAAGACAAAATATATAAAATAAGCTATTTCAAATAATTTGTATTTATTTGTAATGATAATCATTTTTCCTCTCAATAAAAATATGATTAGTAAAAACATAGTTCTGTGAGAATGATGTGGTTGAATATGGTATATTTAATTAAATCATCATGAATTTTATTTGTGGCTATTTATTTATTTATTTGTGGATATTTGTGGCTAAAAAGGGGCTAATATTAGAAGTATCAGGTCAGTCATTTTCTTACTGCTTTTCTCTTTATAACTTGTATCATCAGAATTATATATAAACAACAATTTTACTGAAGGGACTTTTTATACTACTTGTCTAATTTTTTAGGATTAGTACAGTTTACATAATACAATGTTTCTATAGATACATTTAATGGGGACAGAAAGGTTTCAATACTAAAAGACCAAAAAGTAAGAATGGTACTTTCAAAATGTCAGGATGCCCTGGATGTATTAGGGATTGTGGTACCTATGCAAGGATCTGACCTGCAGACCAGATGAAGGAACCAACATCAATCCATATATTAAAGAGTATAAAAGACTAATTTCTTTCTCATTTAAGAAAAAAAGTATAAATAGAAATTCTAATATTTTCTCCCACTACAGTCAAAGTTGTTTATACCCGATGACCTTTCTGAGAATTTAATAAACCTATTTGAATATACATATGGTTGCTATGTTTTATTACAGTCAAGGGTTTAAGATAGAGGAGGACAATTCAATTGTTAAAACTTAAGTGACACTAAGAGTCCCCTACTATAAGACCTTCATTCTACCAATGATACAACTGAATTTCAGAGATATGTGGCACGCCTGCTATACTATAAATATTTATTCTATCCCTGTATTTCTATTATGGCATATTTTATTGTTAATATGTTTTTTTTAATTTGCCCCAGGGGTACAGGTCTGTGAATCATGAGGCTTACACCTTTCACAGCACTCACCATAGCACAAACCTCCCCAATGTCCATAACCCATCCACCCTATCCCTACCCTCCCACCCCCCAGGAACCCTCAGTTTGTTTTGGGAGATTAAGAGTCTCTCATAGTCTGTCTCCTTCCCAATCCCATCTTGTTTCATTATTTTTCCCTCCCTACCCCCCACGACCCTCTCTGAATATGTTATATAATTAATGCTATAATTCATACTACATTACTGCAACATAAATCTTCAGAATGTAAATCTTAGAAAATAACTTTGGGAATGTGTGTACAAATTAATCTTGTGAGGATTCATGCAGATTTAATTCTGTTATTATAAGAGGAAACATATTATGATTGAGGGAATCATAAACTTAACCCCAATAGGTGAACACAAAATGTATATGTATTGAAGTGTTGAACTATTGAAAATAACAATCTAAAATGTGGTTTTTTTTTCAGTCAAATGAAATTCTTTTATTTAAGAAAGTAAAATATAAAATTGCATGTCATTTTTCTGCCTTGTTCATATTTTCCTACTGCTTCAAATGGTAAGCATCTGTAGTGCTCATAATTACTCCTGTAAGTTGGCTAGTGCTAGTTATGTAAACCTGTGTTTAAAATCACGCCTATTATTTAAGGCAACACAATCTGGGGAACATTTTTTAACCTCCCTGGACCTCAATTTCCTAGTCAGTAAAACAGGAATAAAAAAATTAAAAAATTTGGGCGCCTGGGTGGCTCAGTGGGTTAAAGCCTCTGCTTTCGGCTCAGGTCATGATCTCAGCGTCCTGGGATCAAGGCCCGCATCGGGCTCTCTGCTCAGCAGGGAGCCTGCTTCCTCCTCTCCTTGTCTCTCTGCCTGCCTCTGCCTCTCTGCCTACTTGTAATCTCTCTCTCTGTGTCAAATAAATAAATAAAATCTTTAAAAAAAAAAAATTAAAAAATTTAAAAAAAAAGAAGAAAAAAGAAAAAGAAATTAATTCCATCTATGAACTAAGAGAGGTAACATAAATAAATAATCTGGCACAGTGCCTGAACTCCAACTGCCTTGTCTTCTTGAAAGTTTTGATGCCATCTGTGCCTTTCTTGAGCCTCTTTGCCTTAAGATTCATTTCTTATCATTTCCTTGTTCTGTTGTGTGTGGCAGAAGGCTGACTCTGCAGGCTGTCTTTCTCAGGCTCCTGTATCCTTCAGTATTTAGCAGAGTCTGGCCAATGGGAGGCCTTAGTGGAAGACTGGAAGGTGACAAGGAGGAAGACACACACATTTCTGTGCCTCAGGCTGAGTGTCTAGAAGCTACCACAGCTCATGCAATTGCTCAGTGCCAACAGGCTGTTGTGGCTCTAAGTCCAGCTGTGTGACTTCACTCCTGGAACTCTGGTAACTCACTTCCCATCACCCCTCTGGTTTGGGAGTGATAGTAGCTTTCTGCAGTTGATACTCAGCGTTGTCGCCTGTCTTCCATTTAGCTTCTTTGCTCATTTATCATTTGTGTAACAAAATGATTTTGCTGAAAGTTCCTTTTTCTTAAAATCTCAAATGCTTTCTGCTTTCAGGTTAGACCTGTTTAGTGTTCTGTTGTTATAAACCAAATCATTCAAATTTAACAGATTAAAAGAACATTCATTTATTATCTCATAGTTACAGGTAAATTCCAAGTGGGTTCAACCTGATTTCCTTTTTAGGGTCTCACAAGGCTGAAATCAAGGTGCCTGCTGAAGCTATGTTCTTATCTGGATGCTCTGGGGGAGAATCTGCTTCCAAATTCATTCACATTGTTGGCAGAATTCAGTTACTCACAGTTACAGGTCTTCATTTCCTTGCCAGCTGTCAGCTGGGGGCTGCTCTCAGTTTCTGCTTTTCACACCACCCAGCCCCTCCATCTCAGCAATGGAGATCATTTGCTCCTCATGTCCAATCCCTCTCATGCTTTGAAAATCTCTGATATCCTCTTCTGACCATAGTAGGAGAAAATTGTCCTTCTTTAAAGGGTTTATGTGATTAAGTTAAGCCCTCATGGATAATCTGTATTTTATTTTTTTAATTTAAAAAAAGATTTATTTATTTATTTGAGAGAGAGAGAGAGAGAGGGAAGGAGAGAGTGAGTGGGGGGAGGGGCAGAGGGAGAGGGAGAGAAGACTCCTTCTTGAGCACAGAGCTCACATGGGGCTCCCTCCATCCCATGACCCTGAGATCATGACCTGAGCCAAAATCAAGAGCCAAATGTTCAAACAACTGGGCTACCAGGTGCCCAGGGATACTCTCTATTTTAAGGCCAATAAATATTGACCTTAAAATTAATTAATATTAATTGCACTGCAAAACTTCGTTTGCCCTCTAAGGTAATTTAATCATGTAAGCAACACAAGGGGAGAAGGTCATCATAGAATTCTGCCTTCCACAGACCTTAAGTGATCTATTACTCTGGCACTAGCCAGGTTTATGTTCTTGAGCCAATCATTTAACCTCCAAGGGCCTTAGATTCTTTATGTATAAAATATTTATAAATAAGAGACACAATCTGATTGCTAATTTTTTAGTTCTGTAATGCTATCATTCTATGACCAGAGGCCGACATTATTTGGGTCAGCGGGAAGACTAATACAGGGTTTTGCTCTCTTTCACTGGGGAACGTTTTGATTTCATTTTGGAAAAGGGGAACTTGTGTTTTATTAGAAATATTTCTTAAGTATAAGCAAGATAAAAATGTTTATATTCCAGCTGTATTAACTTCAGTATTTGGGAGTGAATTGGCACTTCTGGTGCTGCCGGTGCTCCCTCGGGTTCTGAGCTAAGCCCCTATGTCAGTGTCCAGAGTGATGCCTTGATGTGATGGTGAGCTGAAGACGACGGGAGGGCCAGTCTGAGAGGGGTAGTTAGAGAACTCAGTCTCAGATGACAGTGCCTCCCCTGGCTCTCAGGCATACCACATAATCTCTGAAATGCAGTTGTATCTTTGGCAGAATAAAGAACTCAGAGTAGGGGGTTTTACTGTCTTTTAAGTTTTGACAATTGAATTGTCCTCCTCCATCTTAAACCCTTGATACTGAAATAAGGTTTATTAAATTTTCAGAAAGAAAGCTGAATACTTTAAGCAATATCATTTGGAAAATTATCTTTATTAAATGATTTCAGTGTATAGTGTTTGGATGCTATGATTCACCACTTTTTTTTCACAGATTTAGTCTTCCAGATTTTTAGAAATGTACACTAACACCATCATATGGCATTCCTGTTACGCCCTCTTCTGGCTAAAGATCAAAGCACAACCTTTCTCCCTACTATAGCATTATCTGGAAATTTACATATTCTTCGTTCTTTTCTATACATTTACTTTGTAGTGTTTGTTTCAACAATTTTAAATCTATTTATTCCTTATTAACTCTAAAAATGAATATGTTTTATTGATGATATAGGTATTCACCTGTCTAACTTAAACAAACATAAGCAGTTTTTTTTTTTATTTTATTTTATTCTTGGAGCATAATCTATCTAGTTGGGGGTATTTTTACTGATAAAACTAATCAACTTACCAGATCTACATTTTACATTGCATTTGTAAAGGACAAAGTGATAGATAAGTTCTAAAACAGCTTGGTATTGTTATAACGGATTTTTTAAAATATGTTTGAGTTTCTGACTCTACATATGTATGCAATTAGCTAAATGATTTGTGCTGCTCACTGAAACAAACTATACTGTGATACTATTTTGCCGTTACTATTCTTACAGTTTCCACCATCTCGAACAGTGATTATCAGTGATTATCAGCCCATTATTAGGACCATGTCAGAATCACTTGAAAGTATGGCAGGATGGGCGCCTGGGTGGCTCAGTGGGTTAAAGCCTCTGCTTTCGGCTCAGGTCATGATCTCAGGGTCCTGGGATCGAGGCCCGCATCGGGCTCTCTGCTCGGCAGGGAGCCTGCTTCCTCCTCTCCCTGTCTCTCTGCCTGCCTCTCTGCCTACTTGTAATCTCTCTCTGTGTCAAATAAATAAATAAAATCTTAAAAAAAAAAAAAATGAAAGTATGGCAGGAAGATTAAATTTTGTCTAATAATGTAATGCGAAATATTCTTCAAATGTGTTGAGACACTTTGATAGCCTTATATTTAAGGTTATTGATTTATCCCCTAAACCTGGACACTTTTAAGGGTAAAGAATTATTATTAACAATTATATCAGGATACAAGTGTCAATGAGGGGCTATTATAAGCAAAGCAGCAGTTGATCATATTTATATTATAAAAATGTATCAGCTGGAGTAATGAAAACCTGAGAATTATTCCTAAAATTCTGTTTTCTTTCTATTTTCAATGGTGTTTCTCATCTTCCATTTACAAATTCTGTTTATAACAATTAAAAATTGTATTAAGCTTTATATTCTTCTTTGGAGACAGATGATATAGTTTCAAATCCTGCCAAATTACTTAATTTTTCTGTGTCTCAATTTTCTTATCTGGTAGATGGGAATAACAATAGTACTTACCTTATAGAATTGTAACAATTTTTTTTTTTTTAGAGAGAGAGGGAGAGAGTATGTGCATGTCTGTACAGGGGGGAGGGGCAGAGGGAGAGGGAAAAAGAATCCTAAATAGGCTCCATGCTCACCGTGGAGCCTGATACTGGTCTCAGTTTCACCACCCTAAGATTTTGACCTGAGCCAAATTCAAGAGCTAGATGCTCAATCCACTGAACCACCCAGGTGCCTCTAGGGTTGTAACAATTAATGAGTAAATGTATGATATGTGAAGCATAATAAACCCTATTATTAATAATCAAATAGTAATTTCTGCAAGTAAATGATAATATATTTAAACTTTTGTATCATATGAGCATTTTAGAGGTTGTACATTTATTTCAGGAAAGCACTTGTGGTAGGCAGCCTCTAAGATAGTGACCAGTGATCACTGCCTCCTGGTGTTTAGGCTATGGTGTAACCCTCTTCCCTTGAATGTGGGCTGGACCTAGTGATTCATTTGTAATGAGAAAAAAAATATGCAAAAATGACAGGATTTCACTTCTGAGATTAGGTCACAAAAAGCCTGTGACTTCCTTTTTGGTCTTTTTTCCTTATTCTTTCTCCTTCTCTCTTGGATCCATTGCTCAAACAGAGAAGCAAGATGCCATGTTGTAAGCAGCCATATGGAGAGACTCATGTGATAAGGAACTGTTTCTGGCCAAAAGTCAGTGAGAACTTGAAGTCTCACAATACCCTTTTGGAGTAGCAAATGGTAATTTAAAGATATTCAAAGAATCAAGTTGCAAATAGTAGGAAAAATGTGATTCTTTAGTTTCTGTACCAAAAAAATTTAAATAACCCATCTCTCTGTTCATAAAAACAAAATCACTAGAATTTCCAAGTTAAAAATGTCTGTCCGTGCCCTGAAACAAAAACATATTTAGTTACAGATAGCGCTTTCATAGAAATTCTAGTATGGAAATGAAACTGAAAGCTTCATGTCAATTTTACCACTTGATGGAGCCATAATGCCAGAGAACACTTCAAAAACCATCATGTTCACAAGGAAGCAATCTTTATGACAAATGTGGATAAAATGTATAATTCTAAGTATTAGTTGGGATCATTCTAGTGATTACTTTCCCCTCCCACTAAGCAATTCTATAACATGTCAAAGAGAAAACTATATATAATAATCCTGAACTGTTAGGGGAGGATAATTTGCTAATTTTTATTTTTAATCTAGAAAATTTAAGAACGGTTATTCCTTGGAAAATACTTACTTGTACTGGGAAAGATATAATGTAATAAAATGTAAAGATGAATATTAAATCTTCTAAATATCAATTGTTTGATATTATGAGAAGGAAATGGGAAACTTCTTGGAGAGCAAAGCTTACAAAAGATTTTTGTCCCTAAAAGTAAGGAAAACTGATTTTTTTCAAAGAAGAAGGAAGACTCAAAAGGTGGAAGTGTTGGTCACAGGCAAACAAAAAAGATTCATAGTCTCTATTCCTTATTAGAACTATTATATTTGGTAAACACAGGTCCCTGATCCCTTACCTGAAAACTTTGGGGCCAACTGTGTTTTAGAATTCAAAATTTTTCAGATTTAAAAAAAATAAATATGGTATTTATATCATATAGCACATAACATTTTCAGCAATGTCTGAGGTAGTACCCCTTAAATAAACATGTTGTCTCAGGCTACTTTCTATAAGAATCAGACTTTGTGACAGAGGTTCAGGGAAGGATGTTATTTGGATATGCTCTTGGGACCAAAACCTGGTGAAGAGAGTTGAAGGAGGCAGGATTGGGCAGAACGGAATGTTAATTAAATTCCAACAATAGGGGCGCCTGGGTGGCTCAGTGGGTTAAAGCCGCTGCCTTCGGCTCAGGTCATGATCCTAGGGTCCTGGGATCGAGGCCCACATCCGGCTCTCTGCTCAGCAGGGAGCCTGCTTCCTCCTCTCTCCTCTCTCTCTGCCTGCCTCTCTACCTACTTGTAATCTCTCTCTCTCTGTCAAATGAATAAATAAAATCTTAAAAAAAAAATTCCAACAATAGCTTTAGGCAACCACATGGGAAGTTCTTGACTTGGTACAGTCCTTTAGAGTTGTCCCAAATTCAAGTGAGGAGGATGAGTTTTCATACCCCATTTTGACCAATCATTGAATAGAAGCTGCTGCTGAAAAAAAGGATTTTAGGTGCCATCGTCTTCTTGTGACCAGAAAGAGCTGACATCTGGAGGCCTTCTTCTGGCAAACTTCCCAGCAGCTGAGTGAATAAATCCTTCATTCCAGTGGCATTGCTCAGACCACCCTTGCCAAGGTTTCTGAGCCTTAGACCACCAAGCCCTTCTTAGGAAACTGTTACTGAAGTCTTCCACTAACCACCAAAACTTGGTGAGGGGGCACCAAGAGGTACCCAAATGATTATCTGCATATTAAAAATATTCTTTGCTGTCCCCTTCAATTACTTCTACTGGTGAAAAGTGTCAATTACCCTTACCAATATGCTATCACTTGCATTCTAGTCACTTGCAAGAGAAGCATGGAATATCTAGGTGGCAATTATTAGCTTATAGTTCAACAGGGCTCCTGCTGTGTGTCTTGGTGGAAAGTTTCCCCTTTTGAGAGAAGAGCACCCAGAATGACAGGAATGAGAAGCACAAATTTGCCAAGTCAATCACTGAGAATGATAATAAGTGGATTAATCCTGCTTCTACACTTTGGTTCCTGGACTACCATATTTTCCTTATTGAGGCACAGCGTCATATAAAGGTCTTTGAATTAAAAGGACACTGTGTCCTGGAGAAAATGGTATCATTGTAAAGTATCTCCTGTAAACTAGCACTTTTCCTCTAGCAGGCTATTTCATTGCTCTATCTGGCCAGCATCTTTCAAATGACATGATATATAATATGATTGGTGGACCATGTGTTATGGATGAACTGCAAACCCCCTGTTCTATCAAACGAGTCCTTTGATTTGACCTAATATTATATGGTGAGGGATGATGTTTTATAGACCCTGGGACAGTGGTACTGATTAGGGCTCCATCCGTAAGAAAAACAACTCCATAACCATAATATATATTGCTTCTTATCAAAATGAATTATTATTACTTTCAAGGTGGAAGAGGTCCAGTGTATTCAGCTGACTACCAAGTAGCTAGTTGATGCCATATAGAAGGCTTAGCTCTGGTCTCTGTTGCTGACAGGTTGGACATTCTAAGGCTTTGGAAAGTAGCAGCCCATACTATTGGCCCATGAATAACCTGTGTCTCTGTTATCATGGATACTTCTTTTATGTATCCATTGTGTCAACATGGGGATAGTTGCTGACTGGATTTTGGCTCATTTCAACTAGCCAATTCAGTTATGTTTATCAGGATGTTTATTGACTCTTCCATGTTGTTGGACTGCTGTTGCCCAGTATGGTGTGATATGAGGATCTCCACAGTATATGACTATTTTCATATATCCACTTACATGCCTCTACCCAGAATTCCTTGAAATTGATCTTTCATTTTATTTCTCTTTCCAGGCCCCTGATCAGTCAAGCCATTTATCATTGCCCATTATTCCATATATACAGTAAGTTTGGGCCACCTTTCTGTTTACATAAAGTAGATTACCAGGGCACTATCTGAACCTCTGCTCAATGGAACGATTTTCCACCACCATTATCTTTTTTTTTTTATGTGTTGTTTTCTTTCCTTTGTAAAAATTTTTTATTTAAATTCAATTTAGTTAATATGCAGTGTATTATTAGTTTCAGGAGTAGAATTTAGTGATTCATCAGTTGCATATAACACCCACTGTTCATTATATCAAGTGCCCTCCTTAATGCCCATCACCCAATTACCTCAACTCCTCCCCTTACATCTCCTCCAGCAACTCTCAGTTCGTTTCTGATAGTTAAGAATCTCTTATGGTTTGCCTCCCTCTCTGTTTTTATCTTATTTTTCCTTATCTTCCCCTATGTTCCTCTGTTTTATTTCTTAAATTACACATATGAGTGAAATCATATGTTTTTTGTCTTTCTCTGACTTATTTTGCTTGGCATAATACCCTCTAGTTCTATCCATAACATCATTGCAAATGGCAAGATTTCATCCTTTTTGTTAGCTAAGTAATATTCCATTATATAAAATTATATAATACATATATAATTATACATATATGCATATATAATTACCTCTTCTTTATCCATTCATCTGTCAAAGGGCATCTGAGCTCTTTCCATATTTTGGCTATTGTGGACATTGCTGCTATCAACATTAGGATGTATGTACTCTTTTGAATCACTATTTTTGTACCCTTGAATAAATACCTAGTAGTGCAATTGCTGGGTCATAGGGTAGCTTTATTTTCAACTTTTTGAGGAACCTCTATACTGTTTTCCAGAGTGGCTGTACCAGTTGTGTTCCCACCAACAGTGTAAGTGGGTTCCCCTTTCTCCGCATCCTGGCCAACATCTGTTGTTTCCTGAGTTGTTAATTTTAGCCATTCTGACAAATGTGAGGTGGTATCTCATTGTAGTTTTGATTTGTATTTCCCTGATGTCAAGTGATTTTGAGCATTTTTTCATGTGTCTGTTAACCATTTGTACGTCTTCTTTGGAGAAATGTCTTTTGGGTGGTGAGTTTGCTAAGTTCTTTACATATTGTGGATAATAGCCCTTTATCTGATATGTCATTTGTGAATATCTTCTCCCATTCCATAGGTTGCTTTTTAGTTTTGTTGATTGTTTCCTTTGCTGTGCAAAAGCTTTTTATCCTGATGAAGTCCCAATAGATCATTTTTGGTTTTGTTTCCTTTGCCTTTGGAGATATGTCTAGCAAGAAGTTGCTGCAGCCAAGTTCAAAGAAGTTGCTGCCTTCATTCTCTTCTAGGATTTTGATGGATTCCTGTCTCACATTTAGGTCTTTAACCATTTTGAATTTGAATTTGTTTTTGTGAATGGTGTAAGGAAATGGTCCAGTTTCATTCTTCTGCATATGGCTATCCAGCTTTCCCAACACCATTTGCATCATTTGTTGAAGAGACTTTTTCAATTGGATATTTTTTCCTGCTTTCTTGAAGATTAAGCATCCATTTTTGGGTTTTCTATTCTATACTGTTGATGCGTGTGTCTATTTTTGTGCCAGTACCATACTGTCGTGTTGATTACAGCTTTGTAATACAGCTTGAAGTCTGGAATTGTGATGCCTCTAGCTTTGGTTTTCTTTTTCAACATTCCTTTGGCTATCCTGGATCTTTTCTGGTTCCACACAAATTTTAGAATTGTTTGTTCCATCTCTGTGAAAAATGCTGGCGGTATTTTGATAGGTATTGCACTGAATGTGTAGATTGCTTTGTGTGTAGCATAGACATTTTAACAATATTTGTTCTTCCAATCTATGAGCATGGACTCATTTTCCATTTTTTTGTATCTTCCTCAATTACTTTCATAAGTATTCTATACTCTTCAGAGTACAGATCTTTCATCTCTCTGCTTAGGTTTATTCCTAGATATCTTATGCCATCACTACTATCTTACCCTGAATGAGGATATAATGCAGTTGTTATCCATTTATAGTTCTCATCTATGTCCACATACCAAGTGGACCCATTCAAGAACCCAAACCCTTCCATCACTGGCTATAAGGCATCTCTGTTGCAGCCATAGATGTGAGCAGAGGAAGATGCACAGGTACAACAGTGACAGATGACTTGAGGATCGTTAGAGCAATTGCATGCGCCAGGCTTCTGATGGTTAACCAATGCCACTGGCCTCTGTTGTTTGGGGATTCTATTCATTTTCTATTGTTAGTAGTGAGTTCAGTCTTGTAGCACCTTGTCCTGCCCCTGTCCAAGGAAAACAGCCATCACCTAAATTCTTAGTAATGTTGGTGCTACTCTCACCAATATCATCCTTACTGTGTTGGAAAATGATGTATTTTTGGGATCTTTAATTTATTGGCTTTATTAATAATAGTTAAAAACAGAACAGAATAGAGATCCTAAAATAAATCCATGCATATATGGTCAATTGATTTATGACAAAGGAACCAGGGGAAAAGCAGTTCCTTCAATACAATGGGGAAAGGCAGTTCCTTCAATAATGGTATTGAGAAAACATTTTAGCCACATGCAAAGGAATGAAACTGGATCACTACCTTATGCCACACACAGAAATGAACTCAAAATGGATTAAAGACTTGAACTTAAAATCTGAAACTGTAGAAGTCCTAGAGGAAAACATAGGCAGTAAGCTCCTTAACATTGTAATTATGCATAATGATGATGTTAACTACACTTACTGTGGTGATCATTTTGCAATATATACAAATACTAAAATGATTACCTTGTTCATCTGAAAATAATATAATGTTATATATCAATTTTATCTCAATTAAAAGTACACAATTAAAACTATAAATGTCCTTATGTCCGTTTAAGTAAATTTCTGTTGCCAAATGAATTTGCAAAAAGAAAAATAACTGTTGAATTTCAGAGATCTTTGTATTTTTGGAATTGTGGATAAGGTGTTGTTAGACAGAGAAATACCTTTATGGGATTCCTATCACAATCTTTCATAAACAGGGTATCACATTCCTATGTCCAGAGAGAGCAATGGTATCAGTGCTTTTTATTCTTCACAATTCATGCCCATTCTCATATGTCTAACAACATGTCTCTACCCCAGACCTCCTTCAACCTCCCTCAAGACCTTTTAATCTTTCTCTTTACAGGCCCTTGATCAGCCAAAACATTTGCCATTGCCCATGATCTCACATATGTACTAGGCTTGAGTTTAGATACAGTACTGGGTGACTCGGAAACAAAGGGGCAGGGACAGAAGCAGATTAGATACCAGAGTCTAATGACACAGATGCAATTATTTAATTGCAACCACTCACCTATGACCCTGACCAACATGGGACAGGAAGATTAACAAAACCATAGTAGGAAGTTGGAAGCCTGAGAAAATCTTCTACCTAGTGGGTACTAGCTGACAACACAGATATTGGTTAAATAATGAAACAATAAAACATGAGTGGTTATTTCAAAACACTCATCAAAGATGTAGAAAAAAAATTGTAAGACCTCTTCAGTGTTCATTTTGTAGATTGTTATCTTAAACTCAATTTACTTGAAGTCAAACAAAACAAACTTTGAGACTCAGAGGTAGAACATGCCAGTGTTTATATTTCTAGCACTGGTACATTTTTCTCAATCTCTAACTTCGTAATCACCTATGGCTCTTACATCTCTACAGATCCTACGTTCGACCAATCCTTATCATTTTTTTCCTTAAAAATTGATTCTTTCTTCTTTGTTTCCATCTCTAGCTTCTGACTGTAGACCCTTATTTCAGTTTTTGATTATCAATTAATGTCCTAATTGAGCTTTCCCTGTCTAAACAAGCCTGCCTACCACTGCCAAATTAGTTTAACTTAAAATATATTTTCAACAGTTCATTTTTGAGCCAAAATTATAAAAAAAAAATAAATTAAAAGCTGCTTGTCAAATACCCTTAAACAGGTTTAAAAAGAAAGACCCAAATTGAGCAAGTTTGCTTGCTCAGCAAGCAGTATTTACATGATTACTTTTTAAACTGGTTACTAGAAAAGGGAAGCTTGCAACTTATAAGCAAAAGACTCCAAAGAAAAATAGGAAAACATTATAAGTGGTAATTCACAAATGAAGAAATATAAACAGACAATGCACATGAAAAAAAATTCTAAGTTGATAATAATGGAAATGCAAATTAAAATACAACTCATTACCTTTATGTGCTACCCAGAGAGGGGTCCATATGATATTCTGGGTTCCCATTATAATTAAAGGTAAATTTTCATACTGTCTTGAGCCTTTGATATCCCATAAACGAAGGAAGATGATGTCCTCAAATCTCTTGCAACAGGACTCCACTTAGATGCACCAGACTTGACTTCCAAATGGAACAATACATCTACAAAGGAAAAGAGACAGCATCTATATCATAAACCTGAAGAGAACCTGGGAGAAGATTCTGCTTGCAGTTTGTACCATTGAAAATGCAGCTAATATCAGTGTCATATCCTCTAGGAATACTGACTGGTGAGATGCATTGAAGTTTGCTGTGCCACTGAAGTCAGTCCTATTGCTGGTCACTCCTGAAAACTTTGCCAACCAGATTCAGCCTTTGGGAGCTGTGACTTGTAGTAGTTTCTGATCCTGGGGCTCACTGGTAGCCTATCACAGAGGTGTGTTGTGTTAATCTGCCTACTGCTGCTCTCTGTAACACAGACTTTGCTCTGCACTACGTGGACATTGCCATCCCATACAACAACAAGGGAACTCATTCTGCAGATCTGATATGGTAAATGGTAAATGCTGGCTCAGGTAGCTCTGTGCATGCATGGCAGAATCTCCCTTGAACATCCATGGGAGGTAATGCATGATCTCTACTTACCGAGATCCTGAAGAGAGTGAAAAGAACAGGCTGCTGCTGAAAAGGCTAGGACCAGGAAGAAATTCCAGGGTGAGTGGACTGCTTCAGCTCCCTGAATTTCCTGCTAACTCACCCTGAAATCTCAGACTGGTCTGAAGGTGTACAGGTTCCCTTTGTGCCCATCTAGTAGTTCTTTACTGAAGCTTGGAGTGCTCAGCCTGTCATGGAGGACGAGTCTGCAAGTCCCACTGCTCAGGCCACTGAATGAGTAGGAATAGCCACTAAGATTTTAACCTCTTCTTCCATAGACTCTTAGACAGAAAATGGAAATAGGGCTAATGGAAAATAGTTGTTTTTTTTAAGATTTTATTTTTAATTTGAGAAAGAGAGAGAGAGAGAGAGTGAGAGAGCATGAGCAGGGGGAGGGGAGAGGGAGAAGCAGCGTCTCCACCAAGCTGGGAGCCCAATATGAAGCTAGATCCCAGGATCCTGAGATCATAACCTGAGCAGAAGGCAGACGCTTAACCGACTACGCCACCCAGGTGCCCCTAGAAAATAGGTTCTTAAAAAAGAAAATTCAGCTTATTATTAACTGGCTTTCATGTTGGTCAAGGTTACAAAGAATGATAATCAGTGAAGGAATGGAAAAACAGATCCCCTCATGAATACTGCTTAATTAAATGTAAATTAATGCACATTTTCTAGAGAAAGATTCCATAATATGTTCTTAAAATTGAAAAATATGTATGATCTTTTATCTAGGATTTACACTTTTAGAAATTTATCCTAAGGAATAATTATGCATTTTCCCATGGTTTACCTATAAAAATGCTTGTCTCAAAAACATTTATGCTGAAAAATGACATATGAGAGAAAAATAAACAAATAAGCTGGATTTTTTAAAAAGATTTTATTTATTTATTTGACAGAGAGAGAGATCACAAGTAGGCAGAGAGGCAGGCAGAGGAAGAGGGAGAAGCAGGCTCCCCTCTGAGCAGGAAGCCCAATGTGGGGCTCGATCCCAGGACCCTGAGATCATGACCTGAGTCAAAGGCAGAGGCTTTAACCCACTGAGCCACCCAGGCACTCCAAATAAGCTAGATTTAAAAGTTGTGTAATCTCCATGCAGTAAAATACTTTATGCAATCATCAAAATGATGTAATAGGATGTATTGTAGGGAAATATATCCAAGGTAGAGTGGTAGGTAACAAAAACAAGTTAATAACTAATATGTACAGTATAAAATCAGTTTTAAAGAAAATAAATATGCACAAACAGAAAAAAGTCTCAAAATACATAGCCCAAAATGCTAGTAGGATTTTCTATAGTGATCTTTCTTTTCTTTTTTAAGATTTATTTATTTATTTTAGAGAGGGAGAGAGAGAGGGAGAGAGTGGAAGAGCAGGAGGGGCAGAGGAAGAGGGAGAGAGAATCTTGAGCTGACTCTGGGCTCACAGTAGAGCCTGTTGTGGGGGCTTGATATCATGACCCTGAGATCATGACCTGAGCTGGATGCTCAACTGTCTGTACTACGCAGGCACCCCAATCTTTCTTTTTAAATTAAAAAATATATCTTCCAAAATATGGAACATCTTATATAAAATGAAAGAGTTTTTAATTGCAAAAATAAATGACTATTACTTGCACACTAAAAAGAATACCTGAGGACCACAGTCACTATAGATCCCATTCTCCTGTCATTTTTCTTTACTTTCCTTCCCTCCCACATACCCAGGGTGAATCACTGAATTTACATAACCCATTTAGTCTGGAGGCTCTCACAGGGAGGACAGATATCCCAGCTGCATAATAATTCTTCAGTATTTGTGTTCATGGCCCTCGTCAACATTCAGCTTCAGGAATGACATAAATAATGTCAATCAGATAAACCAAATGGAAAATCTATCCAGAAAAATAACAGGGTGACAGATTTTGAAGTTAGATTTTCCTCATATTCAACTGAAACAGTTATATTTAAGGATAGTGTATTTATTTTTCAAAGACTTCAGTAAATGTCTTTTCCAGCCAGTTTATCTTTAATTAAACTTAAGAAACAGATAAAAAATCCTCAATCTTTTGAAAAGTTAAAAGAATAACCAGTAGCTGCCACTTCTTATTTCAAGTTGTTATCACTAAATTATATTCTCTTGGTATAAAATATATTTTTAAAAAATATCTCAAACACACACAAAAAATCTCAAACTCACACATAAGTAACAAACCTATTAACATATACCTATAAACACAAACATGGCAATATATACACATAATATAAGACAGGGATGGTATTTCTGAATGGTTCAATCATGAATGGCAGCAGGTGTTATAAGAAAAAAAAGTTCCCAGAATATGGTTAATTTTCATTTTTAGCACAGAAGAACCTTTCATTTCACGGTATACATTTCACAATATTAAAAGACAACAATCTGGTATACCTGATTAAAATCAGGAGGAAAAGGACAATGTTCATGGAAAGCAACAACGTATGAAAAGCAGCCTGGGGCCATGCACTGACCAGTTGGTGGTGGACCAGTTTCAAAGTCCTACCCATAAGGCACAAAAAGCTGTCAAATATTTACCTTGTGCAGATGTATCAAGAATTTACATGGAACTTGAAAATGTGCATTTCCTTGTCTCTATTTAAGATACTCCAATGTATCTTAATGATACATTTGATCATGATATTGACCAATTTGGAGTAGAAGTGCTCCTCCAAATCAGGGGCAGGATTGTTTCCAAATTCAATGAAACAGCAGTCCTCTTCTGTGTCTTGACTTCAGGTGACCGCTGAATGACAAAAGGTTTCCCTCTTTTGGTTTAGTTTCTCAGCCTCCTGTTGATTCTGCTGTTCTGAACTTTTTAACATGAATGCCAATTGTTTGCTGACAACCATGGCTTCTGAAACACTCAATGTTCCATTTTTTGCTTCAAGTTTCAAATGATCTTCAGAGGTTTTATTCATCAGCTTCTGCTTTGTGGCAGAATCTTTGAAGCTTCTGATTTCTCTTATTTTGACATCATAAAACGGGCTTGAGGACTGTCTGCTTGTTCTCCCCCAGTCGTTCTTCCTGCTTTTTCCTCCTGGTGGAAAATTCTGTACTATTTCCTGACCTCTTCAGCTCAGCCTTTTTCGTGATCTGAATTCTTAGAACTTTCTGCATCACTCAGTTTTCCTTTTAGTTCTTCCTTCTCTTCTTTTTCATAAAGTATTTGTTACTTTAAGAGTCTTCTTCCTTCTTCACTAACTTTTTAAACAACTGGATTCAAAAGCTTAAATTTTTTACTTTCTTTGTCTACTTTGAAGTCAGTGTTCTCAAATAACTCTAAACCAATCACTGGTAAGGATATTAGAAAGGCCTTAATTTTCTTTTTTTCATGTAGAGTTTTGCTTCTCTTACTCTCCCTCAATTAATTTAAGTGTCAACCCTTCATTAACTTTTGGCAACCCTTTAATTGGACTCTGTGCACAACATCTATCTTCTATCGGATCTTATTTTTCCTATGTTCTTCATAAGCAAATCGCTTTTCTATCAGATTCTCCTGTGACAGAGTCTTACATCCATGAAAAATCCATGCATACATGCCTGGTGAAAATGAGATGTATGAGCCTTAAATTTTCAAGCTCTGTCTTAGTGACAAATCTGTAGTCATCATAAACTGCTTTCTGGATTCTCTTGTAATTCTTCTGTTGAGTTGCCTAAAAAGAAACTACCTGGAAGCAGAATTTAAAACTAGATTACTAGCTTATTATAAAAGGATATCACTCAGGAATGGCCAAATTAAAGAGATGTACAGGGCACAGGAGGGGGAAAGGGTCCAGAGCTTCCATGCCCTCTCCAAGCATGCCACTTCCTGAATCTCTACATGTTCACCAACCCAGAAGTTCCAAGGATAATGTATTTTTGTGACCCAAAACATGAAACATGGATGTCATATATAAAATTATACTTGTTGGGACAGTGGATAATCTGGGATATATTATTGGTTTAGAAACATCTTCAGAAAGTGGTAGAAAAATGGCTTTTCAACTTACGTTCATTACCATCCCCAAACTTTCAGAAACAATGAGAAAAATTAGGGGAAGCAATTCTTAAGAATTTGAGAGTATCATGATAAAAAAATCAACAATAAAGTATTTTTTTAAAGAAACAAATACATCAACATTTTCAAAATGAAGTCATAGGACTGAAAAGTGATGTGACTTTTTAAAATGCATACCATATGCTAGGTACCTTCTTTTTTTTTTTTTTTTTTAAAGATTTTATTTATTCATTTGACACAGAGAAATTACAAGTAGGCAGAGAGGCAGGCAGAGAGAGAGGAGAGAGGAGGAAGCAGGCTCCCTGCCGAGCAGAGAGCCCGACGTGGGCCTCGATCCCAGGACCCTGGGATCATGACCTGAGCCGAAGGCAGCGGCTTTAACCCACTGAGCCACCCAGGCGCCCTAGGTACCTTCTTATATATTACCTTCTTAAAGACACAAATCCATAAGATACATATAGAAAAGAGTTTAGTCTAGCTAGTTTAGCAGAAATACTAAGGGAAATTAAATATCTCCTGACTCTCTGGGAGAGCTGGAGGAGAACCAGACTTGGATGTTACACTGAGGAATGGTACAGAAAGGAGAAACTCCCAAAAAGGACTTATAAGTGAAAATTATTCTGAGAAGTTTAAAAAGCATAAAAGAAGTATTAATAATAGCACCATCAGAAACTAAATGTACCTTAGAAAACATATTGAATAGTTTTTCTTAACTTTCACAAGCTTGATCTTCATCCAACTTCATGGCCATTGTAGGTACCTAAAAGCAATATGTGTCCTTCACACTTGCTGACATTAATTCTAGCTCTATGATGATTAAGCAAGTGTTACAAATTACAAGACAGTCAGCAAAGTGATTATCAGTGGTGGATTGTATTATTTACTCACAATTATTTGTCTCCTTCCCATCCTTGTCATGTTCCCCCATCTTCAGGGAATATAACCTCTTGCCCCACTAACATTGGTTTAGCCATATGACTTGCTCGGGTCAATGGAGTGTGAAGGGATGTGGTATACATTTGTTCAAGTAGAAGTTTTAAATGCCTTGCCTGGGTTGGCTCTGTCCCACCTGAGCAGCTGTCCTGCAGCCATGAGAACATCATGTCACAGATGGTGGCTCCTCCTTCAAAAGGGATTCAGTAGTGAGAGGACTCATGAATCTGGGCTGAGCCCAGTGGAGCCCAGCAGAGAACAGCCTCCAAATTATGCCCACTACAATAAAAACTGTGCACAGTGGAAGCGGCTGCAATTTTGTTGCAGCCATTTGCAAAAGCTGGCTCATAGACAGGTAAGAACAACTTTTTAAAGTGGACTCAAATAGAAGTTACTAAATTTGGAAAATCCTTAAGATTAAATTAAGACTGAATTAATTTTGCTTTCAGATACCATCCCTAGTAATTTGCTTCTCCCTGCAGAAATATCTTTTAGCAGAAGAAATATAGTCCACAGGGGCCTCAATCTTGTAAGAGAGTGTATAGTGTGTATTTCACTTTTTATATAATATATGATGACCTTTTGAGAATTTCCTAAATTGTGTTGATAATTTTTTCTCAATCATAATCAGTTTCAGATACAAATAAAAATAAAATTGAGTGTAGAATTCAGAAGCAAAGATAATTAGTATGAATTTGTTTTAAAACAATTTCTGTGAACTAAACATTATTATTGTTGGGTATGTTCAAATATAAGGCAAACAGTTTTTTTCTCCTAAAATATTAACCCTCAGATAATAGGATATAGTTACTTTATATACAGGTCTTACAGCATCTACTTATTGCAGGTCCTCTCTCTGTTTACTAAATTTGACTACTCAAGTTCTGTTTAGGGGAAAAAAACATTAGTCTGAAACTACGTATATCAGTACTAGTATTAAGTGATTGCTTAGTTGGTGGGAAAACAAGAAAAAAATTTTTTAAGATTTTACTTATTTATTTGACAGAGAAAGAGAGAACAAGAAGGGGAAGCGGCAGGCAGAGGGAGAGGGAGAAGCAGACTCCCTCCTGAGTAGGGAGCCAGATGTAGGGCTCGATCCCAGGACCCTGGGATCATGAGCTGAGCCAAAGGCGGATGCTTGACTGACTCAGCCACCCAGACACGCCAAGAAAATATTTGATACAAATTTCTTCATTACTCTAGTCAACATGACTTCAAAACTGCAAGTGTTTGGGCGCCTGGGTGGCTCAGTGGGTTAAGACTCTGCCTTCGGCTCAGGTCATTATCTCAGGGGCCTGGGATCGAGTCCCACATCGGGCTCTCTCTGCTCAGCAGGGAGCCTGCTTCCTTCTCTCTCTCTGCCTGCCTCTCTGCCTACTTGTGATCTCTCTCTGTCAAATAAATAAATAAAATATTAAAAAAAAAACCTGCAAGTGATTGTAAATAGGCCTTTTAAAATTTACTTAAAAAGCAAAACAGAAAGTGGTTGTGTTGGGGAGGTCACAAATGCATATATACAGGACAATATAAAAAATGTTCTCATGTTTTGTGGTTGTACAGTTGTATAGAGTTAGAATAAATTTTCCAGTGAGAATATCATATACAGATCCAAAATGGTTTTATCTAAAAAAAATGTGGACCAATAAAATGATGTGCTTTCGACAAATGCATTAGAGGATACAACAAGCAACTCTAATGATGATGAGACTATTTTAGAAGACGCATAGGGAGAGATTGACTAAAATATTTTTCAGAAATGTGAAAAAACATTTCTATATTAATAAGGTAATAATATAATATTTTGAATATATTTTATAACTTATTCAACAAATTAAATATTAAAAGTCAATATTTGACCATTATATATATATAATTAAATGTTAATATGGTAGAGTGAGTTTAAAAAAAACTCCTTTTGAATTTTCTTGTGAATGGAACGTAGGGGTTAACTCATAGTAGGGATATACGGTACCTAACTCCATTTTGACCCATTTCCCTTTTTGACTAACTATTATTAATTAATAATATCTCATACCTTTGCCACCCAAGATCAGTTCACTCATTTACTAATCAATGAAGAAGTCCAGAATGCAATTTACAAGAAAAAAATAATTTCCATCTCTCTTAACATTAGAAGCCTAAAGGTTTAATGGAAAGGCAGAGGTCTTATTTAATCATTCTAACATACGTGATTATTTTTTTTCTTTTGATTAATGAAGAAGGAGTCCGAATTCAAGAGCCAAAGGGTAAGCTGTCACCTCAGGCTCAGATCAACCCTTTGCTAATTAGGACATTGCTGAGCCCAATTAGGCAAGTAATGATTTGACTAATATCATTGGTAAAAGGCTAAATTGGTTTCCTGCAAACACATTTAAAAATGAATCTTCACTAGATCCATAAAGGCACATTTCTTTGAAAAATGGCCACAACAACAAAGGGAAGACTACATAATTCCTTTTGGGGATCTTTTTCCCCATGGTTCTAATATTCCAAAATCAGAGGTTGACTTTTACTAATAGGTGAGGACACACAAATAGAAAGTACTTTCCATTGGATTGTGAGTGTACTGATATGAGCCCATGTGGGTTAATCCTTCCACAATAATAGTTAATAGGACTGTCAAAGTTATATCAGAAATGCGCACCCAATATCCTTTCCAAAAAAAATGGAAGAAATAAGATAATCCAATGATTCTCTTGGAGCCTACCTGCAAAAATTTAATTTTGAGCCCTTCAGGTTAGCTTGCTCCAGTATTTTAATTTAAAGGATTAGTCTTTTTAAGAAGCATTTGTGGGTATGGACAACTTGATCTAAAAATACTGTAAATATTAAATATTTTTATAAATTTGATTGGCTCCTACTCTCATCTCTTTTCCTGTGGTACTGAGTCCCACGTCAGACAAATCATCCCCAGCTAATAATCCCTTGTCTTTCCACATCTGTGGGAGATGTACCATACATGCCTGATGACTACTCTCTAGAGCTTTGCTCTTTGAAGTGTGGTCTGTGGTCAAGTTCACAGAAGAGCTGACTAGAAATGCACTCAAAGGCTGCACTCAAATCTACTCTATTAGAATCTGCATTTTTAAGATGATTGGCTTGCCCTTTTGAATTTGAGAAACATTCCTCTTGGTATTTCTTTATTGTTATCCTTTAGAACAATAGTTCTCAGCCCAAGCTGCACATTAAAATCACCTGGGAGACTTTCAAAATCCCTAGTCCACTGACCAGGCCTTATACCTAACTATATCAGAATCAGTAAAGGTGGTCCAGGCATTAGTATATTTTAAAGATCCCTAGATGATTGCAATGTCCAATCAAGGTTGAAATCCTTTAGTGTGAATCAGAATCATGTGGGGGAATTCTTTTATTTTTTTAATTTAAATTCAACATATAGTACATCATTAGTTTCAGATGTAGAGTTTAATAATTCATCAGTTGCACAGGGTGGGATTCATAAAACAGATTCTAGCCTCTAAATGCCCAGCATTTAGTAGTAATAGGTAGGTCTAAGATGTTCTATCTTGAACAAGTTCAAAATCACTAGTGCTTGCTGCCCTAGTGGCCATGTTATGAGAAATATGAACTTAGAGGATGTGACTCAAAGGTAAAAATTCCAAAAATCATCACCTAGGAAAAAGTTTCCAGCCTATCTCCTGCTATTACCTTATCAATAAATTGATGAACTCAATATTTATGATGCATCTGACACCCCGAACTTCTTTCTTCTGAAATCTATATTACTACAATTCTCCAAAATCCCAATCACAGAACCACAACATAGAGGTTTTTTTCACTTTTAAAGGGTCAAACCTCATGCTAGGTAGATACACTTGAATACAACACAACCACACTTGCCGATGTTCTCCTCTTTCTGGATTTTTAATCTCACTAAATGATATCGCCATCTACCTCAGCTATCTAATCTATCAGGCATCAGTCATTATTTTTTTACTTTTTCTCTTTTACCTTATGTCCAATATGCCAACCAGTTCTACTGATCATTTTCTACTGATCATTTCAACCCTCTGTTCACTGTTCCTTTAAAATCCAACTCAGATCTCTTATTGCCTCAAATACAAAGTTTTCTTCAATACCCTCAAATAGAATTAATTATTGTTAGTTTTACATCCATATGTCTTTCTTCGCTCATAATAGTATCTCTTACAGCATTTAGCAGTATCTGGCACTCAATAAAAATTGTTCAATTTGTGGTTATAAAAGTGGCAGAATTATCAAATAGTAATTCCCTGTCCTTCAAGAGTGTTACTATGCTCACTTTAAGCATATACAAAAAAGGCAGAATCAGGGAAAATTCACTCTCCAATGTAGGTGGGCAATTCTTTCCCATTAGAAGTTCATGTGGATTAGAAATCCTGATAATATACTGCCATTACTGTTACTATAATATTGCTATGAAAGTTACCAATTGGGATTCTGAAGCCATATTTTGCATCACTTCCATTATGAGAAAAGACTGGATAGGAAAAGGATGGAGAAAACTTCTGTTTTCATTCCTATGATCCTTGAAAATAATTTTTTTAAATGATCATCTATTTCAAATACAGTTCTTTCACATACATTTTCACATCAACATTGAAATTAAGAGAGAACATGTTCCTATTTTTTCCAGCTGAACAAACAGAGACAGAGGGAAACTAAATAATTTCCATGTCAGGTAATTAGTGACAAGATGAAGATGTAGCTAGTAGTTTGCTTCTTGACACACCAGAATACTTTACAGCCAATAGCTGCTTTCCATTTCAATTATGTGTCTAATTTAGAGCACGCTGAGAGAATAACAAGTAATAGGATAGTTCTGAACTTACTGAAGTTTCAACTACAGTAAGTAAAGCCAAGTTGATAGAAATATATTAAACCAGCAAAAATTTACAAGTTACTAATAGCAATTTAGTAATTTAATTAAGTAAATGTTTAGCAATTACTGAGAGTAATTTAACAGACAAACATATTTCAAGAAAAATAAGTGAATCTTACTGCTTAAAAGGGTCATTTGTTAAACACAATTAAATGTCAGCATGAATCACAGTGAGGGAAAAAAAAACACTTTAACTAGTTCAGAAGCTACTCAGCTAATATTGTGATATAACCACATAAATTAATTTAGAAACCACCAAATCATGCAGAATTTAGGTAACAAGAATATTGTGTGTGTGTGTATCCTCATAAAGTTCATTATATCCTTCCTTGCCTTAATAAAGATAGCATACTAATTGTAATTAAGCTTTTCCTTGATGACTCAGGGCATTTATTTTACACCAGTTGTGAACTACAGTGTGGAGCCACTTCTTTCCTTCCTCCCCCATCCTTGATATAATCCTATGTGTATGGCATATCTTGCTTTTTTACCAAAAATTCTGCCAGACATCTATGTTGTTCCAATTTCAGCTATGTCGTTTTCTCTTATGACCAGTCATTTGTTACTGCTGTCAGATTTTCAGTTTCTTCTTATCCCATGGCTTTTCTTCTACTCTCCAGTTGTAAATCTGAAGGGATTTAAGAATTATCAGATTTCAGAAAACCAAGCCATAGAACTATCAGAAAAATATTGTCAAATACAGAGATTTGTTTTCTTCATTTTCACTTGAGAAACTAGTGGGAGGAGAAAACCCAGTGAAAAGAACTGGATCCACCCCAAAGATGAGGTCAGTCACACTGGAGATAGAATCACAAAGGGCCTAAAAAAGCCTAAAAATTTGGCCTAAAAAAGCCATCCTGGGCTATTCTGACTATCTTGGATATAAGGAAACAAATGTGACCTTGTGGCTGATTGGGGCCTGAGGGTTGTCTATTTGGGGAAGAAAACAGATTTTTGAACCTGAGGCAAGCCCTGAAGTTAGGGGTGATGGTTTAAAGGAATCACTCTCTGAGAGGATGATATGAGATTGAACTCCAGTGGGAAATAAGACTGACAAGACAGCCAGCCCATGCAGGATCTTTTAGAGGATATAAAGCTTTTTCTTGAACATCAGCAGCACAGTCTTAGGTTTCTTGTCCACCCTCATACCATTATTCCAGACTGCAGTTTCCTCTGGTTGTCATGAAATCTTCACTGAGTCTGTAACCTGTTGTTCTTGGTGGAGTTATGAGAAATTATGGGAGAGAGCAGTAAAGAGAAATGGAACTTCCCTTACATGACAATTGCAACATGATAATAGAAGGATAGTGGCACTGGTGTTTTGGGGGGTAATTATGATAAAGTGAGTGGTGCCCCCAGGCAGTGCTGAGAGAGGCAAGGAACAGAAGGCTGTGTGGAGAAGCAATTGCTACTTGGTTTAACTCAAGAAATAAACAAAATATACCTTTTTTTTACTGTCAGCTATATCATAGAAAGATGACCCTGAATAGAAGAGGTCACAACTTGTAATTTGAACTATAATAGACTTTATGACTACCATTATTTTATTAATTTTATTTATAGTGCTTTACTGATTTGTTCAAGATTACTTCTGAAGTCTGAGGCTGCTGTAAAGCTCCTATTTGTTATCCACTTTAAGCACCAATATAGTCATACAGCTCTGCCAAAGCTAAACAAAAAATGAAAATCTGGGGTACTCTAGAAAGAAATTGTCTGCTGCTTGAGATTTACACAGTTAATAAACACACACACACACACACACACAAGGACTTCATAAAGAATATGCCGTTTGTTATAGATTATTTCTTTGTTTTTATAATATGCACATTTAGATATTTTGCTGGTCTAAATTATCCTTATCTGTAAAAGGCATACATTATACTCTTCCCAAGCAAATTCTTGTAATAAATATTTAAATGTCTAAGGTGGGTTACAGTACATTAGAGGTACATTTTAAGAATATTATTTCTTGGGGCACCTGGGTGGCTTAGTGGTTTAAGCTTCTGCCTTCGGCTCAGGTCATGATCTCAGGGTCCTGGGACCGAGCCCCGCATAGGGCTCCCTGCTTAGCGGGGAGCCTGCTTCCTCCTCTATCTCTGCCTGCCTCTCTGCCTACTTGTGATCTCTGTCTCTCTGTAAATAAATAAAATCTTAAAAAAAAAAAAGAATATTATTTCTCTCTGGTAGCTTTTACAATCTATTAGGGAAGTACAGTCTGGGTACTATTAATCATTAACTAGAATAAATTGAAACAGTACTAAAATTGCAACACAAGGATTAGTTCTCCGCTAGGTATTAGAGAATAGTCAAACTTGGAAATTCTTGGTATTTTTAAATATGTATCCCTTTTGAAACAAACTTCAAAACAGAGCTTTGCTGTTTTTGTGTCTATAACTATACTGTCTAATATGGTAGCCAGTAATCATATATGGCTGTTCGAATATAAATTGAAATTAGTTATAATTTTAAAAAATTAAAGTATTCTTTAGTCATACTACCCATCCATATATTTCAAATGTTCAACAGCTGCCTTTGGGTAGTGGCTACCATATTGGAAAGTGCAGATTTAGAAACTTTCTAACATCTCAGGATATTCAATTGAATAGTGCTAGTGTATAGTATGATTTTCTTTTTTCCTTTCTTCCTTTTCTTCTACATTGTCCAGGTACACATTAAAATATAAGCCATTATTATAGCATTTGTGAATGGCATATCCCGGTATTCTGGATAGCTAAAATGGAAAACAGTTTAGTAATACAAACACATTTTCCCCATTTTATTTCTTGGACTTAAGATCAATAAATTTAAAAGCATTCAGAGTTCATTCAGTCTTTATGTGTAGCTAGGTTATGACCATGACCCTGAGAAAAGGAAATCCAGTATACTGGTATATTTTTCTTGGATTCACAGAATCTTAGGGAATGATAATATACAATTTGGGAAATAACAAAAGTACATTCCAATCCCCTTCTAGGAAACGGGAGAGCAGAGATCTATACTTGTCCATGGAAGCATCAAATAATTCCATGAATCAGAGATCCTTCTATTAACTCCAGGCCTCTTCTGTGAATTCCCAGTGGGTACCAAATTTAAATAGATCCCTGCTTCTCGCCATGTAGCCATTAGGACAAATGTAAGGTCTTTGTTGGTATTATTTCCTTTCTCGTCCCCAGGTAAATGCATTTTGAAAATGTAATCAAGATTAGAAATCACCTTCAATCAGAGATGTGATTTAGTTAAGTAGGAATACTTAGTACAACCAAGTGAAAAATACCCTATTTGAGGATGAGAACTCAGTATTAACTAGTTTGAGGCATTATCATTAATGTAATGAATGGTGGATGTACAAGTTCTAGTTGAGCTCTAGCCTCGTATAGCCACAGGGCTATTGAGATTTCTAGGAGTCCTAGAGTCAATAAAAATATGACCAAAAATTTGCAGGATTCTATGGAGGTGTTAAGAAAGAGAACTACACCAGAGGTTTAGCTGTGGATTAGTTGTACCTAGAGTACTCAGCAATTAGGATTTCTGACAAGATTGGAAAACAATGCTATCTGATAGTTACTAATTTGGATTATCAGTATGTCTTGAAGTCAGTGGCCAACCTATTGAACTTTTTAGGGACCATGTGTCCCTGATATAGTCCTCAGCCCCCATATGTTTCCTCTTTAGTCATCTTATATTACCTTGTTTTCAGAGGTCTGGTTGACCCAAATACCATAACTTCAATGTCTCACATAAAGAACACAGGATTATCATTGAATAAAAATGCCCTGTTGAACTCACCTTGAATACCATGCAGTTAAGACTTGATGTATGGTTAATACAGTTTGTATGAATGAGTTTCTTGTATTGGTCGAAAACATACAAGGAAACCATCCATACAAATCACTGTTGCTGCTCTTGCTGATAGTTTTTGGGGAAGAAAAAAAAGTAGTTTAGAGAAGCTACCTCGGGAAAATTTGTGGCAGAAACTCTGCAAATTACCTCTCTCTTAGAAGACTGCCTAACAAATTCACATCATTTCACAGCACTTGAGACATTACCAAGTAGAACTTTACTTGGCAATAGAAACATTTTTAATACAGGAAATCTTCTCAGAAGATTAAAATGACCAGTACAATAAGCTTGTAGAAATTATTTTAACTAAATTTTTCCTGTACAAAGACCTCGCCCATATCATCTAAACGATGGCAGCACTGGGTTGTTGGACATTAAGGTGGGAAATTAGTTGGAAAACTAGATTAGCAGGAGCATTTTATTTATTCTGTCCAGAATAGGGAGGCTCAGTGGCGTAAGAGAAGGGAGTGCCCAAGAGTAGCCATAGGTTTGCTCCATGTATATCATACCTGTGATTTGGCAGGCCCAAAGACCCTGTAAGCTAGGTAGGGGAATCAAAGAATATTAATGAACAAAAGTCTTGATCCTCTGTGATAGTCTCACACATGCTAGTATTAGTAAACACTTGAATCACTTAAGCCCAACAATAAAAAAAGAAAGACTTATTTATTGGGAAAAGAGTAGGCTCATCCCTATATACCATATACCGTTTATATAAGTTCATCTCATGTACCATATATTTAAGCGTGTAAAACTTATGCATTAAAATAAACAAACTGTTGGGGCGCTTGGGTGGCTCAGTCCTCAAGCGTCTGCCTTCGGCTCAGGTCATGAACTCAGGGTCCTGGAATCGAGCCCCGCATCGGGCTCCTCACTCCGTGGGAAGCCTGCTTCTCCTTCTCCCACTCCCCCTGCTTGTGTTCCCTCTCTCACTGTGTCTTTTGTCAAATAAATAAATAAAATCTTAAAAAAAAATAAAATAACAAACTGTTAATTCAAATGTTCCTCTCTAGGTAAATATATCTTTCTAATTAAAAAATTAAAATATGTATACAATTATTTTTATGTTACTGAAATTTGGCACAAAAAACTGGACAACTAAATCTATTATTGCTCAATTTTGATGTTCTATTGATGAGACAGCAATGTTTGCATAATAAATGGAATGTTAATTTATAAATGCTTTTATATTTATCCCATAAAATTTATTTCTTGACTTACATATAGCAAAATTTCTATATGTAATTTCTATTCTAAAATTTCTATTCTGTAGTAATCAAGATATTCATGTAATAATTTTGCCCCTCTGGTAGGAAGAATTCTAAGATGGCCCCCCAAAATTCCTAATCCCTCATGTACCAGTTATTGCATTCCAACAAACACTAATGTAGGTATTGCTGGGAAGGGATTTTGCAAATGTAATTAAGATCCAAAATCAATGGACCTTAAAATAGGGAGATTATTTGTGGTAGCCCTGATCTAATCACATAATCCCTTTAAAAGCTGAGAGCTGGTCAAAGAGGAAGTCAGGAAGACTCAAAGCATGCAAAGTATTTATTGCATCAATGCCAATTTCTCCATGGATGAGGCCATATAACAAGGACTGCAGGTTGCCTCTGGAGCTGGGAGCAGCCCCTAACTGACAGCCAACATGGAGATAGGGAACTCAGTCCTATAGCCCCCACCTCTAAAAGAATGAATTTGGAAGCACTTTTCCCATCTCCAGATGAGAACTTAGTCTGGTCAATATCTTGATATCAGGCTTGTAGAACTCTGAGAACTCAGCCATGCTGTGCTGGACTTCTGAACTACACAACTGAGTGTTAACACACTGAGTGTTGTTTGAAGCCACTAATTTGTGGTAATTTGTTGTGTACCAATATAAAACTAATACACCTTCATTAAGATACTATATTGATGGCATTTTGAGAACAGTATTATTGAATGCCACTTTGTTTTTTAAATCTTGGTTTAACATTTTGTCATAAAGAGGTTAGAAGATCTGGTTTAGTTTATTGTGATACTTGGCTTTAATCAATGATAGCTAATAAAGATATCTCACAAAGATATGTAAATCTTGGCTGAACTTATTAAATAATTTACTTATTTTTTATTTCTATCCATCCATTATACAAAAGGCTCTTGCTGAAATTCAGGTACCAAGTTTCGTATTTCCTAATGTTAATCAGTTATCCTCAAAACTAATCAGAAGATATCATATTTTTGTATTTGTAATAAATCTGTTCAAAATTAACCAAAATTCTTCATTTATAAGATTTTTAAACAGTTTAGAAAATTCTCTTGCCAAGTTTTTTACATTTTCAAAATCTTTGACATTTTCAGCAGCAAAAATCATATAATGCAAAGGATTTCCTAATATGCATATCCATTTGCTATCTCTGTGTTTTTGCTTGGAAAGCATTTGCTTACCCAGCTCTTTGTTTAAATTCACCTTCATTTTGAAGGGAAAGATTGTTTTGTGTTTTGTCTTTAACTGAAAGTATCTTCTTTGGAGTATACCACTGCCAGCCAGTTGTTATCACACACACACACACACACACACACACACACACACACACACACAAGGAAGAAAGGAAGGAAAGAAGAGAGGGAGGGAGGAAGGGAGGAAGGAGAGAGAAAGAAATTTGAAACTCTTCTTTTTTGTAAAATAAATCTGTTTGGCTTAATCTTTAAGCCCTTTGCCATGAACTAGCCAGTAAACTTCTATAAATACCAAAGATTTTCCTGATCATCTACATGTTATTATGAAATATTATACTATCCTACTCCCTAAGAAAATGAATCCATAAATCCTTTTAATGGGAACATGTAAACTGTAATTTGTCTCAAAAAGGTGAACACAAATGCATAAAAAAGAAAATCCCTTGGGTATATGAATGGCTTTTTATTAAAATAAATGATGCTTGGCCTACTAGATAGCCCCATGAAAAAAGACAAAGTGTGAACAAATAAAAAAATTAATTCCAAGTAGATATAAATCTAAAAAAAGTAAATATTTCAGATGATAACATGGAGAGTATCCTAACCATCATGAGAGTAGGCAAAAATTTATTAAACAGACACACACAAAAGAACTAACCATAAAAGAAAAGATTGATAAATTGGACTCGACTAATATAAAGATGCTAGTAAGAAAGTGAAAAAGGCAAGCCAGAGTGGAAAAAGGTATTTGTAATATATTTGCCTGAAAAAAGACTGACAAAGTCCTTGTATCAAGAGTACATAAGACATGATTAAAATATAAGGAAAAAAAACCCCAGATAATCTAAATGGGCAAAAGACCTAAAAGATGTTTTGAAAAAAAATGGTTCCCAAATAGCCAATACATATATGAAGAAATTATCAATCTCATTGGTAATCAAAGATACAAAAGTTAAAATCACAGGTATATATTGCCATATATCCATCAAAATGGCTAAATGAAAGAAAATAATACTGACTTTGGTAAGAATATGAAGCAACTGGAATACTCATCATCTGATGGCAGGAGTATAAGCTAGAATAAGCACTTTGGAAAACAAAAGTACATGTCCTATAACCCAGTAATCCCACCTCTAGATATACACTTTCCAGAAATGTGCATATATTCACCAAAGACACTTACAAAAGTTGTTAGAATTATTTTTTTTCAGTCTTTACTGAATTTTTTTTTCAGTGAACCAAGATTCATTGTTTATGCGCCATACCCAGTGTTCCATGCAATACGTGGCCTCCTTAATACCCACCACCAGCCTCACCCATCCCCCCACCCACCTCCCCTCCATAACCCTCAGTTTGTTTCTCAGAGTCCACAGTTTCTCATGGTTTGTATCCCCTTCCGCTTGACCCCAATTCACTTCTCTCCTTCTCCTAGAGTCCTCCATTTTATTCCTTATGTTCCACAAGTAAGTGAAACCATATGATAATTGACTTTCTCTGCTTGACTTATTTCACTCAGCATAATCTCCTCCAGACCCGTCCATGCTGATACAAAAGTTGGGTATTCGTCCTTTCTGATGGCTGAGTAATATTCCATTGTATATATGGAATACGTCTTCTTTATCCATTCATCTGCTGAAGGGCATCTCAGCTCTTTCCACATTTTGGCGATTATGGACATTGTTGCTATGAACATTGGGGTGCATATGGCCCTTCTTTTCACTACTTCTGTATCTTTGGGGTAAATACCCAGTAGTGCAATTGCAGGGTCATAGGGTAGCTATTTTTTTTTTAATTTTTGAGGAATCTCCACAGTTTTCCAAAGTAGCTGCACCAACTTGCATTCCCACCAACAGTGAAAGAGGGTTCCCCTTTCTCCACATCCTCCCCAACACTTGTTGTTTCCTGTCCTGTTGATTTGGCCATTCTAACTGGTGTAAGGTGGTATCTCAATGTGGTTTTGATTTGAGTTTCCCTGGTGGCTAGTGGTGATGAACATTTTTTTCATGTGTCTGTTAGACATTTGTATGTCTTCTTTGGAGAAGTGTCTAGAACAGAATTATTTCCTGAGCTGCCTGGGTGGTTTTCAGTCAGTTAAGTGGCTGCCTTTGTCTCAGGTCATGATCCCAGGGTCCTGGGATCAAGTCCCACATCGGGCTCCCTGCTCAGCAGAGAGCCTGCTTCTACCTCTCTCCCTGCCTGCCACTCTGCCGACTTGTGCTCTCTCCATCTCTCTGTCAAATAAATAAATAAAATCTTAAAAAAAAGAACAGAATTGTTTCTAAAAACCCCCAAATTAAAAGGTCATAAATTTCCATTAGGATTATAATAAGTGAACAAATTACAGTAAATGAAAACAGATGATATATTTACATAATGGAATAATATACAGTCACTAAAATGAGCGAAGTCTTTAGAACAACTTGGAAGAAACATTATAAATATAAGTTTGAGCAAAAGAAATTAGACACAAATAAATACGGACTGCACGATTCCATGTATATAAAGTTCAAAAAGCAGGCAAAACTAAGCATGCTAATTGAAGTCAGAAAAGTGTTTACTTTTAGAGGAGGGGAAAGATGAATGAGAAGGCAACTGAGGAGGTTTCTGAGCTGTTGGTGATATTCTATTATCAATCTACGTGTGCTTACTTTATAAAAATTCACCAAGCTGTATAATGATATGTGTTCTTTACATATATTTCAACAGTTACTTTAAAAAAAACAAGAAAAATACCACCACTAGTATATTATTATTACCTCAATACCCCCAAATACTAAACATGGCATCAAAGTATATGAACCAGATGAGGACTCAAGGTTCAATGGGTTATGAAATATCAAGACAGCTTAATTCCTTTCTATCTTTTATCCAAATACATATGTACATAAAACACAGTAAGAATTTCTTCTTTTATCTCAACTGATTGCTTGCATACTTCTTGGGAAGTGCACAGTCCACTGTAGAGACCATTAGCATATAGTTTAGAAGGGACCCGTGTACCATACTGGTCACATGGGGGGGAGCAGTGGTGGGCAGTCTTCTCACTATATTCATTCCATGATTCTAGTTCTCCCAAGTGCTCCTCTGTGATCTATCCATCTCAGAGGGGCTGTATCAGAAGCAGAGATCTACATTTATTTACTCAACCATTTTATCATATTTACTGAACAGAGTTTCATAACAAGAAGAACTGAAATATTCTTATATGTTGTTTTCTTATCTATTATTTCTTATTTTAAATAGAGAACTTTTATCAAATATTTGTGTGAAACTCAGTCTTTCTCCTCCACCTTAACTTTTCTGAATCAGTAATGAACTGTTTGAAAACTGGGGACTCTGGTTAATATTATAAGTTCTATAGTTCAGCTTTCATTATGGATTTTTAAGTCTTTATGACTGGCCTGGGAACCAAATCTCCATTTTCCATTTGTTTATAAGGATTAATGTCTTCCAAGTTTCTAACTGACCTACAAATTAACATTTCTAGAACAAAATCAATTTGTAAATTAGGGATTTCTTATGTAATTGAATTGTGGGCGATGTAAAAAACAAAAACATATTTTTGCTATTTAAATATGTTTAAAATATATAACATTTTTCAATGTAATATATGTTAAAAATATCATAGGAATGGCATAGGTAGGGATCATCTAAGATTAAGGCAAATTAATTATCTTCAAGCTGGGATGGAGATGACTAACAAAGTCAGGAATAGAACAGTAAATGAAAATTGAGAATTTTTCCCAATCCAAGAATAATATAAGGTCAACATGGGATTATGTATAAGTAAATCTCTATTATTACAGTTGGAGAGTAGTTTTAGATTCAGTGAAATACCAAAATGAATGAAAAATAAACTTTTAGAAATAGAAGCTAGAGATCAAGCGAGGCAGATAACATTGTTTTTCCTGATTGTTTTATTTTATATAACTTAGCAGTATTTCTTGACATTTAAAATTTCTTCAGCCATGTCACTGAAAATAATTAAATGCAGCTGTTGAGAGCAAACATTTTGAAATCACACCTTTATTCAAATCTCAATCTACTACTTTCCAGTGGTTGGCTTTTAACAAATTCTTTGACTTTGCTGGGTGTTAGTCTCCCCACCTGTGAAATGGAGGTAAGGACATATCTCTCCTGTGGACATTGTGAGGATTAAATAAGATAACCCATTTAAAGCACTTGGAATATCCTAAGTGTTTAATAGATAGTGTTCTCTGTAAATCTTTATATTTAGTGTAGGTTTAATATTGCCAGTTGCTTTCATTTGTGTTAAGGAACATGAAAGATTAACCCTGGATCATGTTTTCTTTTTGCAGCTATAGGGAAATAAGAACCCTTCATTCAAGCACAATGAAAATCATGATTTCATCCAAAAAAGTGGAAGTAGATGCTTTATTCAATAAACAGAAATTGCTATAATACCAAGGTTACCCTCAATTATGTCTTCCATGCAGATGACATAGCTGATAAAAATGTATTGGAATACTTCAGTACTGTACTGGAGAAACTGGCTTTACCATATTTTTCCAAAAATTTATTACACCTAGTTACGAGATGATAGCTCATATGGAACCATTGATGTTGCTTCTTTGCTTTTGTTGCTTTCTGTGAAAGATGTAAAATCTACACCTTAAAATCTGCACCATTAATAGATTTCAAATAAAAACTGGAAGGGAAATGGAATTTCCCTCAAGCATTTGTTCTTGAGCTCAGCTTGTGAATGGGAATTGAGGAAAACAGAGGTGAAAGGGTAGAGATCAGATACAGGGACAACCCTGTTCTGTTCTGTAACATTAAAAATCCAGATGACAATTTGTAGAGAATTAAGTCCAGGTTTTCAAACAGTGCCAACAATGATGGTTTTAACTTCAAAAACACTGATGTTTTCTCAGGATCGGGGAGTTTATTTCACATCTGAGCATCCCTGTATGTCTATTGTCCTTCTGGGCCACTCAGCTCTCCCTGCCAGATGTTAATCAATTTTCTCTTCTTCCAAGCATCTTCTGGCCACTGAAACCACCCAACACCACAACTCTCCATGCTCTTCACTTTTACTTCAATCAGCGGTAAAGTCCTGGATCTCCTGATACTCATTGGAAAACAAAACAATTCCATGAGTTATTTTGTTTTGATTTTCAAATTAGAAAGATTAACGGGCTACTGAGGTAAAGTAACCAATAGAAAAGAATGAAAACAGAGGCTTTGTTGACCTTAGAAGGGCAGTCTAAGATGAATGTGTGTGTGTGTGTGTGTGTGTGTTAGTATGAATGACAGATACACTAACAATTACTTACATTAGTGTTTGTGTAGGTAAATAAGCATTGGCAATTGCACTGGACAATTTAAGAGAAAATACTCATGTCAGGAAACAGATGTCTTGTTTCCCTCTGTTTGATTTTAGTTAGTACTATAGGAGTAGGACTTACTCATACTACTACTCATAATATTAACAGGCATTTCATGTCTTTTGTTCTACATGTTAAAACTTTTTGAACCCTCATTCTTAACCCATTTAAAACTATTTTCTAACCTATCTCCAAAAAGAATGCTTCATTTAAAAAAGATAATGTTTCTACGTTCTTGGAGCCTTCTGACATGCTTGATAGTTTGTGCAAAGAGCCAGCAACTTGATACTCCTTTCTTAAATTTCTCTTCCTTTTCAGTAGCAAAGAAATCTCCAATATATATGCATAATTATTTTACCATGTTTCTTTTAAGGAAACATTGGTATCCTTCTTTTACAAATATTACTCAACAGAATTTTGGACAGGCTATCATCATGGTTCTAACACTAGGTTCTTTCAAGACTAAAAGAAAAATATTTTCCTTTAATTGACCTCAGTTGGATTACTTTGTAGAGCTAACTCTCTTGACTCTATGAAAATATTCAGGTAAAATCCTACACATGTTCCCCAAAAGGAGAATGATTTCTGACATGGTGATTTAATTTGTGCATTGAGTTCATATTCATTTATGTAAACTTTACATATAGGTAAGTCATAGAATTTTTCCTTTTTTAATCTTCATTAGAGATTCTTAACCTTCATAATCTTTGGAGGTTAACTTTTACTTTTTTGATGAAAGTTTCTCTTATAAGCCACGGAAAGCTCTTAAAAGAGAAAACTTGTGAGTTATTTTTTTTTCTTTTGCCTTCCCAAATAGACGCCAATCATTTGACAATGTCTTCTCCATTATTGCTATTGAATTTCTAATCTACACCTCACTGTCTACTCAACATTTCCTCATGGATATTTAATAAGTTTGATCTCAACCCCAAAGCCTGATCCTCCTTTTCTGTCTTAGTGAAAGACTACTTCTTTCTTCCAGGTTTTAGGCCAAAAAAAAAAAAAAAAAAATCTCAGCCTCACCCTTGACTCTGTCTTTCACATCCCACATTTAATCTATCAGAATATCCTATCAGCATGCCCTTCATAATATATTCAATATCTTATCACTTACCACCTACCTCCACTGCTACAACTACCCTCTATGAACAAATCATCATCCTCCCTCCCCTGGACTGTTGCAAGTCTCCTTATCTTACTTTCACTATTGTGCAATTATAGTTTATTTTCAACACAGCAACTACAGCAATTTTACTAAGAAGTGGTAGATCACTTCACTCTCCGTGCAAAACCATCCAATGCTTACCATCTCATGTCTCATGTAAAGGCAAAGGTCCCTGCAAAGGCCCACATATCCCTCCTGGATCTGCCCACACCCCCCAACACCCCAAACCCCACTGCTCTAACTCACTTCTTTTTTTTTTTTTTTTTTTTTTAAAGATTTTATTTATTCATTTGACACAGAGAGAGAGATTACAAGCAGGCAGAGAGGCAGGCAGAGAGAGAGGAGAGAGGAGGAAGCAGGCTCCCCGCTGAGCAGAGAGCCAGACGTGGGCCTCCATCCCAGGACCCTGGGATCATGACCTGAGCCGAAGGCAGCGGCTTTAACCCACTGAGCCACCCAGGCGCCCTCTAACTCACTTCTATACTGTCTCCTCACTGACTCCAGATACACTGACCTTCTCATTGTTTCCCCAACAGGCCAAGTATGCTGTGTCTGAATCTTTGTATTTTCTTTTCCCCTCTGTCTATAATGCCCTACCCCAAATATCCACTGGCTCACTTTGTCATTTTCACCGATCTCTTCTCAAATGTCATCTTATCAAAGAGATCTTCCCTGATCACCCTACATAAAATACTATCCTATCACCACCACCAATCTCTAACCATTCATCCTGTGGATTGCACTTACCACTATCTGACATGTTTTGTATTTCTTAAAGTTTGTTTTGACTTTGTCAACCTCAAAACTGACTGTAAACTCCACAAAAAAGGGACTTTGTCTCGTTCACTTTGTATCCTAGTGATTGGCATGTGAAAGACTCTCAACAAGTATTAACTGAAAAGATGTATGAATGAACTGCACAATGCTCTGTATTATATGCTCCTGGCCTCATAACATATGTTTGAAGTTGAAATAGGTAAAAAGTATTATCCACAGCCTAACTTTTCTTTAGAATAACCCCTTTTACACAGACTGTTTCAATGAAGCTTGGGTACCTGTGGAGTCATCAACCTCTTGGTTAATAGTTTCTACTTTAATTTCTAAAACAAAACATACAAAAACCCATGTTCATCATTATTTTGATAAATGTTTTCTTTATGTTCCTTATCAGCATCACCATCAACTAATATTTACTGTTCACTTGCTGTGTTTCAATCTTTGTCACTATTACTACTACAGTAGCTTACACTCTGTCTCTAGAGAAAAAAGTAAAGTTTGGAAGATTAAAAGAAAGAGAAAATGTATACCTAATACAACCAATGATCAGAATTATTGCCAAATAACTGTAATTTTATTGGTTCAGAGCAGACTCTGAAATATTTCCGGGCAGCTGTTTCACCTACCACGATGTCATCCCTTATTATTTTAATAGTCCTCTATTTTCACAATTACTTCATTCGTTTCTTACTAATTCCAGGTGGTAAGATTGTGGTTAAAAAATTGGTTGCACATTTGATTGAGGATCAACTTGATAAGAGTGTAGGGCCTCACAATATAAGGAATCATGAAGGAACCTTCTGCTTTATTTTGGACACTGAAAGGACTGCTTTACTACTTGTTTTTATATTTTTCTTTCCTTCCGCTGGGAGTATGTTCTTGTTCCTAGTCACCTCACACTTAATCCTTTAATTCTTAGCATCCTGACCACTCAAATTTAATCTTAACATAACAATCTAAAATTCAGAGACTTACATGGAAGATTCACAAAAGAACAGTGATTTTTCTGTTTCATTTCCCAGTCTCCAGGTTGTCCAGATTGTCCAAATTGAGCAAAGTGGTTTCTGCAGTTAACACTGTGCCCAGAAGTGCCTGTTTTTCACTCAAGCTAAAAAAAGCTATGCTTAATAGAGGAGCCCACCATAATAATACTAACGGTAAAATAATTAGTCTAAAACCTGTTAGCTATAGTCATATGAGTTATTTATAATACAACTAATAGCCATATTTAATTTTCATTTTGTACTTTTCTCAAAACTCCTTCTTTAACATTTGCGTTTAAATATAATACCTAAGAATAAATTATTTATATTAACTATAATGATTTTCAGACTTCTACAGACCTTGGGTTTTGTAAAATTTATTAAAATAGTATATACATGAGAGCATATGCCATCACAAGCAAAATATTTCATTGCTTGGAATAAGACTTTTCTTATTTGGGTAAGCAAATATATAAGGCCTACCTTTTGTACTATAAGGATTTCAAACACACTAGCATGCTTTAATTCTCAAACACAGAAGACTATTTCATTTACTATATCTATTACCTATATGATTATAAAATAGCATTGTAATTTGACATGTTAAAGAATAGGCATCCTTCTTTATGCATAATTATTTTAGGCCCTAATTGGGTCTGTAATTATTCATTTACAAATGAGATTTTTTTTTTTGGGTCTATCTACAAAATGATTTGCCAATATCTGGCAATATTTAATACTGTATTTTGTTCTTACTGGTATTGTATGATCTGTTCCAAAGTTAGAAACAAATATATTTACAATGCATTTGAGAGCCTAAAGTTGCCTGAAGCAGTGATAGAAATATTTTTTACATTACTGGGTGCTTTCTAATCTGGCAGACTAGAAATATTTTTCTGCCCTTAAGCTCCCCTTAGATCATCAAATGCTAACAAGTTTTACTCCTCTGGCTCAGCTGTGCATCAGTTCACCAAAGGATTAATGACTATTTTTAAAAATGGTCTTTTGAGATCAGTCTAGGATGGTGAAAAATATTTTACTAAACCTCTCTGCCTTTGTAAATGGTTGGGGACCACTAGAGAACATGTTTCTTGGAAGAAGACATTAAAACTCACATCAGCAAGCCACTTGGGATGAATTTTAAACAAGTCAGGACCTTGACTCAAAGATCACATTTTGTAGGTGAAGAATGAGCAATTTTCAATAACAAATGGTGCTTTGAGACCTAATTAGAATTTGGAATAAAATAAGGAAGTGATTGTGGCTAGTTCTCAAATTAGACTTGTTTGTAGAAGCTTAAGGAAGATGTGAAGAAAGGTGAACCAACTGAACATTTCAGTTTCTGTGAGAAGCTGTGTGATATGAAGAAAAGAACAAACACTTTGGAGAGAGACAATGAACTATGTATCTAACCTTGAACATTTAGCAGTTTAGCACCTTTGTTATCTTGGACAGACCACATACACCACAACTATATTGCTATTATCAATGCTATTATTATTACTAACTATACCTTAAATAACTTGCTCAATCCAAAGAGAAATTAACTTCTCTAAGTCTCTAATTTATTTTAGTATTTTTTAAATTTTATTTAACTCTACCTTTTGTGTTGTCGTAAGAATTAGAGTTAATTTCTATAAAGACGTTGGTTGGCATTTAGTAGAACTTTATTTTTTTTTAAGATTTTATTTATTTATTTATTTGACATAGAGAGAGACAGCGAGAAATGCAATGCAAGCAGGGGGAGTGGAAAAGGGAGAAGCAGGCTTCCCACTGAGCAGAGAGCCCAATGTGGAGCTCAATCCCCAGTACCGTGATATCATGACCTGAGCCGAAGGCAGAGGCTTAACAACTGAGCCACCCAGGTGCCCCATCATTTAGTAGAACTTTAAAAACTGTGTACTGTTCTGTTAATGGTGGGTATTAGGACACCCATAGATAGATCTTAAATATCAACTTACTGAATTTAGTCAGAATTTAATTATAATAGTGGCAGAAAGCAAGAATTCTTTTTTATTTTTTATTTTTTTATTTTATTTTTTTTTTTTAAAGATTTTATTTATTTATTTCACAGCGGGAGAGAGATCACAAGGAAGCAGAGAGGCAGGCAGAGAGAGAGGGGAAGCAGGCTCCCTGCTGAGCAGAGAGCCCGATGCGGGCCTCGATCCCAGGACCCTGAGATCATGACCTGAGCCGAAAGCAGAGGCTTTAACCCACTGAGCCACCCAGGCGCCCAGAAAGCAAGAATTCTTTTCCAATAATCTTAAAACTTTTTGAAATCCAAGGTGCTCACATGGAGTTTAAGGCTAGTTTTGATCATAATCTAGTTTCCTAAAGACTATCAAATGGGGCCATGTGTACATACTTGACTTTCAATATATATTTGTTGAATAAAATTTATTGAATCCATACATATAAGTAAAAATGCTAAAGACTTTTGATATCTTTTTTTTTAAATATGGGCTTCACACCCAGCATGGAGTCCAATGTGGGGCTTGAACTCATGACCCTGAAATCAAGACCCAAGCTGAGATCAAGAGTCAGACACATAACCAGCTAAGCCACCCATGTGCCCCTTTTCATATCTATTTTTTAATGAGCATATTGAATTTACAAAGTTGCACCAAATCTCCTGGGGAATTGGAAGTGGTTTGGGAGAGAAGAAAATATTGTTTATGATTAATTTTTATGTCCCAGGTAACCAACTAAACACTAGACTGGCATCAAGGCCAATTATGAATATATGAATAGTTGGGTTTTTTTTCAACAACTGCCCTATGTGTGCTGTGTTGAACAGTCATTCCACCCACAGTTAACAGTGAACATCTATAGTGAACATCTCCAGGGGAAACATTCACCTTGAAGTTCTCTTCCATGACTTTATCTCAGTCCACATGCAGAGTTTATTTTCAAAAATTTTCTATTATTAAACAATCACTATTGTTTTCCTACTCAACCCATTCTGGGAGGTTAAACTTCAGCAGCTAGGAGGTTTAGAAGTGTGGGGCGGTGGGGGGGAAGGGATGCTCTGGTTTCCAAATCTCTGCTCCTCACTCTCCCTAGTGTGTGCCTTTCTAGAAAAGTTAGAGTTGGGTTAGAGGAACAGAGAGGCAGTCTCCTTGTTTCACTGCCCAAGACAAAACTATGGTCTTCTCTTTAATTGGTGCAAACTCCTCAAATTGCTCATTGTCTGTGGGCTTGATGTTGACCTATTCACTCTGTAGGTGGAAGGCTCCCTTCTATGCAGCTCACAAAATTAAGCCACACACTTTTGTCCTCTGGCAGCCTCATAACTTCATTCATCTGAAAAGTACATACCTTTTACCCACACTCCTATGATCCCCTATAAACCTATGGCTCTATGTATCATCTAGTCTCTTTGTGAGTTCTCAGACTAGAGACAACTGTGGGATCAGACTCTGAGATGACACTGCTTTTCTCTTCTTCTCTTAGCCTGGAAATCCCAGCAAAACCTTATCTGTAATGTTTCCACCCATGCTTTGTAGCACAAAGAAGCAGGAAGTCTGATGGCTAAGTAGATATCCAACCAGAAAACAAAAATGTAAGTCTCTCATTTCACCCCAAACTGTTTATAAGGGATTTCCTTTGGGCTTCCCATGTTGGTTTTAAGAAGAAAAAACATGCCACCTACTCAAAAGGGAGATGAACAGATGGAATGACTACTTTTTATAAAATGCTCTATGATTTTCTTCTTGTAATCTTTATTTTTCATCAATAAGAAACACTAACAGTAATAGTATCAGAAAGGAGGTGGCCTTAACAGTCAGAGATTCTCTGAACTTAAGACATAAATTTCTGATTTGTCAGTCTTACACATTAATTCTGATGCGTATTCTATTATCCTAGATGGAGTTTTACATGTTTAGCATTCACAATTCAGTATGCTTTAAAAGAAAGAGTATATATGGTTTCGTAGTTAAATTAGATCTGGATTTCAATCTCTACTATCTATTAGCTGTACTAATTTATGGCAAGTTTATTAACCATTCTGAGCTTCACTCTGCCCTGTTGTAAGATGTAAATAATAACTTCCTCCTAAGCTGTCAAAATAACTTGACAATGTATAATTTTATATATATGCATATATGTGTGCATATATATATGTGTGTGTATATGTATATGTGTGTGTATGTATATATATACATATATATGTATGTATATATATACATATATATGTATATATATGAGAGCAGGGTGGGAAGGGGCAAAGGGAGAGAGAGAGAATCTCAAGCAGACTCCACACACAGCACAGAGCCGACAAAGCTTTCGATTGCACGATTCTGAGAGCATGACCCCAGCCAAAATCAGGAGTTGGCCGCTTAACCTACTGAGCGACACACAAGCCTAACAATGTATATCTCGAATAAATAATTTGACAATGTATATTTTATATAAATAACTTAGGAATATGTATGGCAAATAAATATTTAGGAAATTTATTTTCTCCATTTAAAGGTTAGAAACCAATGCTCTGTAGAGATTACAAAAAGCTGTCAAGACCATTGAAGGTAGCAGAGACAGTATTTGAACTCAGATCTGTCTAATGATAAAGCCTATGTATTTTCCACCACCACATGTCACCACTACATTTGAAATTTAGTAAGAGAAATTAATCAGTTGACCTATTTTCCTTTTGTACAAAAGCAACTTCTAATTTAAAAAATATATATTTTTTATTTCTAAGAAAGAGTTGGGATATTGTTTAAAGATTTATTTATTTATTTTAGAGAGAGAGAGCATGGACAAAGGAGTGGGGGGAGGGGCAGAGGGACAGAGAGAGAATCTCAAGCCAAGCATGGAGTCCAACTTGAGGCTCATCCCAGGACCCTGAGATCATGACCTAAGCTGACTCCAAGAGTCTGGTGGTCAACCAACTAAGCCACACAGGTGCCCTAGGATATTGTTTAAATATACAGTGCTATAACCCATATTAGAAGCAGTGAGAAAAATACAGCAAAGGAAAAACAAGAATCAATGTAAAATGAAGTTAGCAATGGGGCAAATTCACAAAATAAGTGCTATGATATCCTATGTACTTGATAATAGTGGGTTGCTGACAAAACTCTGAGAAAATCATAATCAATTACACAACTCAGATCCAAAGATAAATACCTACTGTTTAAGGGAAACACAGCACGGACTCTTCCTTAGATCAAAATGTATTTCCCTCAAGGCTATTTATGAAGAGGATGCTGAGCAAAGGATTTCAATGTCCCTAAGTGCATCCTTACAGCAATAAACAGAATACCTCAATATAGGCTAATGACTTATACCAAATGGAAATTATGGGGAGCCAAAAATATTCATGTTTAGCTCTGATAAATTAACAGTATATCTGAAGAACCCTTGGATCAACCTTAGGTTTTAGGAGAGAGTCTGTGACTCCCTGAAACTATGTGAAATATTTAAATGTGAATACATACATGTAATATTCTTAGGTATTCAAACTGTTTTTATCAGAAAATTAAATGCAGACCCTTTGTGGTTAAACAATCATGGAGACTCAGGATCTGTGTCTCCTGGAAGGTCACCTCACCTCAGCTTTAAGCTAAATGTAACTAGAAATACCTTCCAGGATTTGAATAAATTCTTATGTCAGGCATAGACATCATCTCTAAAATCTGGATTTATGCACACTAATTAGATCATTATCTGTCATTACAAATTTGAGGACACAGATCTAAGTTTTGGGGCGCAAACTGCCAAAAGTGGTTTGTGTCTCAAACCTAATAACACAGAAAAGGATAAAAAGACTTTAACAATTATTCCTCATTATTCCCATGTTAGATTTCTAATAAGCATCTATAGAAAATATTCAGGTTTTTGTCTTCTAAAAAGCTACTTTTATATACCTAAAATCTTTAAAAGTTTTGAATGGCAAAAGCTTTAAAATTTCTGTTTATATAAAAATATGTAATTATTATAGATTATCATTCTGCTTATATCTTCCATTGTTTAGCCCAAACTCATTTACAGATACCAATTAATTTATTGCATGAATCAAATTCCATTTTTCATCTACAATACAGATGTAAAGTATTAGATTAAAAAAAAAACTTCAGCAAGGCATTTTCAGCCTAGCTCTTAATCTTATAATGCTATTCCTTTCTAAATAACCTAGGATAATTAAGTACTTTTTAAAATTAATAGCTTCAGCAATGAATTTAGCTCTCAGAAATACCAGAACTGTCAAAATGTCTGAAAGTCAGGATGCTTCCCTTGACTATTTTCTCTTTTTACTTTATCAAATGTAAAATATTATTTAAATTCACTTTATTTTTAAGGAGTAATCAGCTATCCTAATCATCTCTGTGGAAAAATACATTGAAAGTCATAAAAATCTTGATAAAAAGTAACAGAAGCATACATTTGATCAATGGGAGACATATAACTCAATGCTAATATTGTAAAGATAAAGAGAATTAAAATCTTATTGAAATGAATATATTGACCGAATTATTACCTACTATAGGGGTGGTGGAATATTTCTGATATGCTCTTGTAAAAAAAGAAACAACTTTTAGTGTTAAATTAGATAACATTGGTACCAAGCTGCTTCCACTACCTTAATTATACAATTCACTCCAATTAACAATTACCACACATTCAAGAATCTTTCAGACACATTGCCACAAATCATGCAATTATATAATATTAGAAGTTGACCTTTTATTATTTAATTGTATCCTCATATCCATTGGAGATGAGAAAGTTGAAAATAACTTGAGTATTGGATTAGCATAAGATTTGATATCTCTGTCCTCCTGATAATCACTTACCACCTGACTATTAGAATGTTACTTCACTTCCTTGACTCTGTTTTCTTGAAAAGTGTTATAAGGATCAAGTGAGATGATATGTATGGAAGTACTTTTTAAGTGATGAAATTATTGTTTTGTGAATCATGGAATGCTACAGTTCCTTACATAGTTTGCATATACACACACCACTGAGAGACTCAATTATGTGCACCCTAGGGGACTTGGAAGGACAGCAATGGAGTTTGTACTTTGTCCGTCAACCTTAGTCCCATTCCCAGCAGTTACAGGCTAAAATGGTTCAGGAGGGAACACTACAACAAGACAAAAAAGAGATGGAGAATTTTTATACTACTTTAGGAGTTAGCCAAAGAAGGATTAAAAATGATCTTATCCAGGGTGCCTATCAGTTAAGCCTCCGACTTTTTTTTTTTTTTAAGATTTTTTTAATTTATTTGACAGAGAGAGAGAGATCACAAGTAGGCAAAGAGGCAGGCAGAGAGAGAGGAGGAAGCAGGCTCTCTGCTGAGAGCCTGATGTGGGCCTGGATCCCAGGACCCTGAGATCATGACCTGAGCTGAAGGCAGAGGCTTTAACCCACTGAGCCACCCAGGCGCCCAAGCCTCTGACTCTTGATCTCAGCTCAGGTCTTGATCTCAGGGCTGTGAGTTCAAATCCCACAGTGGGCTCCACACTGGGCTCCAAAAAAATTACCTTACCCTTTTGTCTTTCCAGAATCTGGAAGGCCTAGAACCCATTTTTCCCAAGATCCCTTTGCTGCAGGGTACAAATTTAGGTTCCACCTTTGAAAGGCACCACACAATATTTGGAAGGTGAAAGAGAATCAGAGCCATTTTGCTCTGACAGCAGCAGTAAGGCAGTGTGTGGGCAAAAGATAAACATGATGTTTTTCAAGCAGTTTCAGGTGTTCTGTGAATCACCTGCATCAGTGGTGCAAGCAACTGATAGATTTGCAGTGATGTCCTAAAACTGATCATTTCCTTTGTCATTGCTGCAACTTCTAGATTTCCTGAAAGTTAGTGATGCCTTTTTCGACCTTTGTTTTTCTAGCTTTTCTAATGCCTTTGTATTCACATAATTTATTATATTAAAGTTCTTCTGTTTTCTTTACGAAAGCCTGACTGATACCGTATCTCACTTTGCTGAGATATTTGTGAGAATTTCTTTATCAATTACCTAATTGCTGCATAACACACCACCCAAAAACTTCATGACTTAACCAAACAACCGTGGAATTAAACTAGGAATCAATTAAAGAAAGATATCTAGGGCTCCTGGGTGGCTCAGTCATTAAGCCGCTGCCTTTGGCTCAGGTCATGATCCCAGAGTCCTGGGATCAAGGCCCACATCGGGATCCCTGCTCTGAGGGAAGCCTGCTTCTCCCTCTCCCACTCCCCCTGCTTGTGTTCCCTCCCTCCCTGTGTGTGTCTCTCTCTGTCAAATAAATTTAAAAAAAGATCTTTAAAAAAAGAAAGATATCTAGACAATCCCTAAACATTTGTAGAATAAATAACAAACTTTTAAATAACCCATTGGTCATAGAAGAAATTGAAATAGGAACTAGAAAGTGTTTTCAACTAAATAAAAATTGGAGCACAACATATAAAAATTTGTGAGGAGCAGATAAAGCACTGCTTAGAGAGAAATTTATAGAACTAAATGTCTATATTAGAAAAGAAGTCATATCTGAAATCAATAACTTCAAATTCCATCTTAAAACATTAGAAAAAGAGCAAATTAAATTCAAATTAAGGACAGTAAATAAAAATTTAAGAACACAAACCAATAAAATAGAACATAGAAAAATAATAGAGAAAATCAATGAAGCAAAAACTTGTTAAGGAGATCAACAAAATGAGGGGGTGTCTGGGTGGCTCAGTTGGTTAAGCAACTGCCTTCAGCTCAAGTCATGATCCTGGAGTTCCTGGATCAAGTCCTGCATCAGGCTCCCTGCTCAGCGGGGAGTCTGCTTCCCCCTCTGACCTCTCCCCTCTCATGCTCCCTTTCTCTCATTCTCTCTCTCTTCCTCAAATAAATAAATAAAATCTTAAAAAAAAAAATCAACAAAATTAGTAAATGTCTAGTCAGACTGCTCAGGAAAAAAAGAAAGAAGGCACAGATTACCAGTATTAGGAATGTTATAGGTGACATAACTATGGGTCATGTAGATGTTTAAATCATAATAAAGAAACATTTTGAACAAACTGAATGATGATAAATTTGACAACCTAGATGAAGTACGTTGTCAGACACCAACTACCAAAGCTCATCAGGAAGAAACAGTTAAACAGAATGGTCCCAGATTTATTAAATATGTTACATTTGTAGTTAAAAACTTTCCTACAAAGGAAACTTGGGGCCTAGCTGGTTTTGTTGATGAATTCTATAAAATATTTAAGGAAGAAATAATGCCAAATTTACATAAATTCTTCCATAAAATTTAGGAAGAGAGAATACTTTACAATTTATCCCATGAACTTAGTATTTCTCTAATATCCAAGAATACAAAAAAAGAAAACCATGGACCCACATACTTCACAAAAACATGCAAAATTTCTTGACATCTTAGCAAATCTATTTTGATGGTTTACAAGAAGAATAAAACATGATGATCAAGTGGGGATTATCAAAGTAATATAAGTTTTGTTTAATATTCAAAAATCAACCACTGTAATTCACCCTGTTCGGAGTAAAAAATATATATAATTTTACCTCATTAGATGCGGAAAAACATTTCTATCAGCAAATAAGAAATAGAAGGCATTTCCTTGAACTTAATTAGGAAAGACTGAATACTTTCTTCAATATCAAGAACAAGGGAAATATGTCTGCTCCTGATTTCTATTCAACATCATACCGGAGATTCTATTCTATTCTATTTTGTTGCAACAAGGCAACAAAAAATATATAACAGTATCCAGATTTGAAATGAACAAGTAAAAGTATATTTATAGACAATCTGATTGTCGATGTAGAAAATAAGAAGGAATCTATAAAAATAAGTCATTTTTATAATCTTTGAAGGAACCCAGAAATTTACCTCATAATCTAATCTCCATTTATGTCCTTATTTTCATCTAATAATATCTGTTAGTCTTCAAGCATCATCATTAAAGATTTCTATCATTCAATATCCTGTTAGCATTTTATATATTTTATTATTTAATTAGCTTTTTTACAATAGTAGTCTTTAATGTATGTATTTGTTTATCCTAATACATAGCTTTTAAGCTACATTTTAATTTAAATAAATTGGGATAAAACTAAAAAAAATAAGTCATTTTAGCAAGGTTGCACAATACAAGGTCAATATATAAAAATCAGTCATTTTTTTGTATACTAACAATATGAAATCTGAAACTAAAATTTTATTTTTTTATTTTTATTTTTTTTTAAGATTTTATTTATTTATTTGACACAGAGAGAGAGAGATTACAAGTAGGGAGAGAGGCAGGGAGAGGAGGAAGCAAGCTCCCTGCTGAGCAGAGAGCCCGATGTGGGCCTCGATCCCAGGACCCTGAGATCATGACCTGAGCCGAAAGCAGAGGCTTTAACCCACTGAGCCACACAGGTGCCCTGAAACTAAAATTTTAAATACCATTTAAAATAGCATCAAGTTATGAAATTCTTGGTGATAAATTTGTCAAAAAATATTCAAGACCTATAAACTGAAAACCACAAAACATTACTGAGACAGAGTTATAAAACAAAATAAAACCTAAATAAAGATACGGATCATGTTCACGGATCCGTAAAACTCAATCTTATTAAGACATCAATTCTCCCCCACTGAATCTATAGATTAATTCCAGTCTTCACCCACCTCCAAAAAAAAAAGAAAAAAAAATCCAAACACCTTTTTTGTAGAAATTCACGTGATGATTGTAACATTTAGATCTACAGAATCCATAACTATTTTGAAGAAAACAAACTTGGAGACTTAAAACCTAATTTCAAAATGTATTAAAAGGTAACCGTAATTGAAAGTGTGTTATGGCATGTAGATAGAGAAATAATCAATGAAACAGAAAAGAAAGACCAGAAGTCGACCCACACATATACGGTCAATTTTTCTGTTTTTGTTTTGTTTTGGTCAATTGATTTTTGACAAAGTTGACAAAGCAACTCAATGCGGAGAGGATAACATTTTCAGTGAATGGTGCTAAGACAATTGGTTAGCTATATGCAAACACATGAACTTTGATCCTTATCTATTGATTAACACAAAAATTAAATCAAGATGAGTCATTGACCTAAATGTAAAACATTTTTTTTCTATAAACAAACATAGGAAAATATTTGTGAACTTGGGCCAGGTGTTTTTTTAAGATTTAACAGTAAAAGATTAATTCCTAAATGAGTATGTATTTGGATGGTGAGTGGCTGAAAATGCCCTGAGGCCACTAAAGATGGTGGTAAGAAAATAAAAATTCAGAAAGATATTTATAAAATGTTGCTTTTGATTCTCTCTCTGTTATCTTTGCCTACTTATTGTCTGCTTTTTATTAATGGAAATTGGCAGCGACATCCTACACTGTTGACGTTTATTCTAATAGAATAATAACCACAGAGGAAAAAATCCCTGCTGAAGTGATGGAAATACATACAGATTGCCTAGGCTTTTGCTCTTTTACTACTTCCCATTCCAGACTCAGAGTTGGGATTTATTTCTCTCTACAGCTTACAGATGAAACTGTGATCAGAAAATTTGCCCGATACTGACCAAAAATAATATATGATAATTCAGACTTCTGATTAGATTCAGAAACAGAATCCATTAATATGTTCCATACAGGAGATCTACTTAAAATCACCTAATCTGGGTGAAAATAAAAGGATGGAGAGATATACACCAGGTAAATATAACTAAAAAGAAGGCTGGGGAAACAGTATCAGTACTTGATAAAACAGATTTTAAAAGAAAAAGATATGATAAGGGTAATTCCTATAAAAGATATGACGGGGCAAGGAGATCTATCTATCATAAATATATGCCCATCTAGTAATATGGATTTCAAATATTTCCAAGCTATAGCTAAATAGCAGGAAAATACGTACAAATAAAAAATTATAGCTGTTGGTTTCTTGAATACCTTTCTCAGAAACTGATAGAATAAGTAGATCAAAAATAAACATAGAATTGAAGACTTAAAGAATATAATGAAAAATTTTGAGCTGGTATGTATTTGTATCAATCTATCATCTATCTATCTATATCTTAGTTTTACTCAACAGACATTAAATACATTGCTGATTGCTTCCTAGAACACATAGAATATTAATAAAAATACATCATGTACTTAGCCATAAAGGAAGCTTGAATAAATTCCAGAGGTTCAATATTTTATAGACTTCTTTGTTTTACCAAAATGAAGTGAAATTAGAAATAAAGAACAAGAGCACCTGGGTGGCTTAGTCGGTTAAGCGTCCAACTTTCGGTTTTTGGCTCACTTCATGATTATCATGGTCATGTGACAGAGCACCATGGAGGGCTCCGTGCTCAGCAGGGAGTCTGCCTAAGATTATCTCTCTCTCCATCCCTCCCCACTCTCTCTTTCTAAAATAAATAAATCTTTTTTAAAAATGAACACAAGAAATAAAAAAGAACAGCTAATAAAAACTTGTATATTTTTAAGCTAAATAACCTTGCTTAATAGTTTTTGACAAAACTTGAAAATTACAAAAGAGATATAAAGATATTTAGAACTTGATAATGAAAAAGTGATAGATACATAGATAAGTAGGTCGATGTAGTATACCTACTACTATAGATACATGATAGCTATATAAAAAGATATATGAAGTTAGTATTTTTAGGAAACATCTAAAGCCATATTTCTAGGAATATTGATACCTTTAAATACTTTTATCAGGAGTTAAGAAAGACTTATGCACCAAATATTCAACCAAACAAGTTACAAATAGAACAAAAAAGTGAACTCAAGGAAAGAAGAAGGTGGGAAATAAGGGCAGAAATAAATGAAATAAAGAATAAATAGAAAATACCAATGAATTCAAAATCACATTCATTAAAAAGGGTTGAGTGGGCTAAAAGTGGTCCTGTTTCTTTCTTCATCACTTGATGACTATGAAGCAACACATGGCATTTTCCTGGCATAGTGTAGGTGTCTATTTCAGTAACTGACTTAAGACCCTATCTTTGTTAGTAAGAGGCAAGGGGAGACATGCTGGGGATTTTCAGAAAGAATTTTCTCATTCTCAATTGCTTGGTTGCCAGAAATCAGTCTACTCTTCCAGTTTGGGATGATGTGGTATAGAATATGAATCCTAGAAGTGTTACAGTCACTTTTTCTTTCCACTGGGAAGTCAAGTCTAGCATAGAATGCTCTGTGATCACCAAAGCCTATTTCTCCCTACTGCTATAAGGCATTTTTTATACCCTCTAATTTAGGGATATTGCATATCCATGTGACTAAATTCTGGCAACTGCAACAGATACTGAAGTGTTTGTGTTGCTTCTGAACAAAGTCATAAGAATTAAATATGTCTCCCCTGTGTTCTCTTTTGCCTGACTCTAGAGAACTCAGGATTTAGAAGAAAGTGGAACCACAAAATTGAGAGAAGTCTGGGTCCTGAACTGGCAATACAGGAGGCAGCTCAACCAGAAACACTCACAGAATTCAAAATTTATCTACTGCAGCAGCTAACTAAACTACTCGCCTTGGAATTAAGTTGACACAAAGAAGTCAGTAAAGATGGAAAAGCAACTAGGTGATACCTGTGAGCTGCTGAATCAAATAATTCCTGAAACTCAAATTATCCTGAGCCTTTCAGTAACAGGAATGACTAAATCCCCATTACTGTTTAAATTGTGTGAGTTGGATTTTCTTTTGCTTTTAGCTGAAAGCTAATTTCATAAATAAAAAGACCAAAACCAACCAGTGGACAGAGGAAGACTAAGCCAAGCCACAAAGAGCAAGGCAAAGAGATATACGGAACAGAACTATTATGCAAAATAAGCAGGTTCTAGGAATAAAGCAAAATAGCCAACCTGACACAGAACTATCAAGCTATGACTCCATGGATCTGAGCCTGTATGTGGAGGTTAAATAGCCCTACGTACAGAGGAGGCTATACCTGAACTGTGTAAATAAGTTAGCTTCGCATTACAACAGAAATACATATCAGAGACTGGCTGGCCTGCAGCCAATAGAAGTCTACTTTAGGTAACTGATAGTAATAGAATATCTTTTTAAAAGTCTGTTCTGTGACACAGTATAAATATTGAAGATGAAAATAAAACTAGTTAATATTTTTTTTAAATGTCTGTTTTGCCCTAGCAAATGACTAACCTATAGATTCCTCCCAGTCCACCCTCTTTATCTCTTCTACTTAACCTTTATATATCCTTTCTTGCATCAGTGATTGTGAATATTTCAGTCTCTCTGATTTCTCATACATATTTTCTGATATATTTTATTTTTTTATTAGTATAGTCTGTAATTTAGCATATAAGTTCTTTACATTGTGTACTATATATCTCTGTTTCTGCTATCATTTTGGCTTCTGGTAATATTACTTACGAGAAACTATGTCCTTGTAATACATCCTTTTGATTATTAATGTTATAGAAATATATATTTTTTTAAAGATTTTATTTATTTATTTGACAGAGAGAGATTACAAGTAGGCAGAGAGGCAGGCAGAGAGAGAGGAGGAAGCAGGCTCCTTGCTGAGCAGGAAGCCCGATGTGGGGCTCAATCCCAGGACCCTGAGATCATGACCTGAGCCGAAGGCAGAGGCTTTAACCCACTGAGTCACCCAGGTGCCCCTAGAAATATCTTCCACTAACAATAAAAACACCTTGATTATTTCAAGCAATGCCTAAAGATAATGCTTTTTGCATATTCAAGGACAATGGGTCAACAGTAATGAAGATCATTGAATCAATAAACAACATAATTTATCTAAGATAACTAGATCACATTCTAAATCTTATTTTAAAACCTAATAGAGGGATGCCTGGGTGGCTTAGTTGGTTAAGCCGCTGCCTTCGGCTCAGGTCATGATCCCAGGGTCCTGGGATCGAGCCCCACATTATGCTCCAGCTGAGCTGTGAGCCTGCTTCTCCCTCTCCCTCTGCTTGCTGCTCTGTCTACTTGTGTTCTCTCTTAATCTCTGTCAAAATAAATAAATAAAATCTTTAAATAAATAAATAAATAAATAAAACCTAATAGAAATGGCTTAACCTCTCCCTGGGTCTGTTTTATCTGTAAGTTATGATAAATTTTAGGATTCTTAAATTTTTTAACTTTGTTATCTGTGATTTTAATAGCTCAGCATGTCTTTATAAATTGTAGCTGCAAGTGATCAAGATTGTATCATTCTACTGCAATCCTAAGGAAAAACTGGAAAGTGTCCAAATGTAAACTTCTCCACAGATAATCATGAATAGAAAGAGGAGATAAAATTACTTTCAAGTCAGAAAAATACTTGAGGTGCAATAAAGCAGAATTTCACACACAATCATCTTAACTTGTGGAATAGTAGTGTAGAAATAGAAATAGCACAGACTACGTATAAGTAAATTTAAAAATACATTTTGATGATTTACCAGTGAGTTGTTCTGGTTTTGGACCTCTAGCAAATTAGCAGATATTAGGTGCACTCTCTCCCTTCGGGCAACTTAAAATTCAATAGTTTTATTAAGGATTTAGTGCTTCTATTGAGGAAAAAAACACACTATAAGTTAAGTGAAAAATTACACCAAACATAAAATGAATTGTTTTAGACAAAACACAGACTCTTTAGGAAACTGAAGAGCTCATTTCCATAATAAGAATTATTTAATTTTTCTGTATCTGCAAAATCTGGACACCAGGAGTCTAGTAGGTTATCATGAATCAGATAATCATCCTACCTACAGGGAACCAAAGATAATCATTCTACCTACTACCCATGAAAAGAGATTAACTATAATCAGAAGAAAATTTTTAACACATTGAAATGATTACATGAAGGGATAGGCAGAATTCCAAATCTTGTTATGAAACAGACTATTGTCTAAGGAACCCTTAATATTACTTTTGTAAATAATGGGAAAGAATATTTTGCTTTTTATTTTTTTTAAAGATTTATTTATTTATTTATTCATTTGACACAGACAGAGAGATTACAAGTAGGCAGAGAGGCAGGCAGAGAGAGAGGAGAGAGGAGGAAGCAGGCTCCCCACTGAGCAGAGAGCCCGATGTGGGCCTCGATCCCAGGACCCTGAGATCACGACCTGAGCCGAAGGCAGCGGCTTTAACCCACTGAGCCACCCAGGTGCCCTATTTTGTTTTTTAGATTAAAAGACTAAAATGGATGGATGTCTAAATAAATTTGCAGTGGAATAACAATGTTTCCTGCTATACTACAATGGAGTTAAGCAACTTGAATTCAGCTTGGTTAAAAGTTGTTAAAATAAAGCATTGGGGTGGAGGAAATATTTAAAAAAAAAGTCTTAAGAGAACAGTCCATTACCCAGCTCAACCAAATACAGGAAAATTCCATTTTATTCTTTTTTTATTATTCTTGAATTTCTAGCTAAATATTTGAAAAACTAAAGTAAATATATTTAGAACACTTTCCAAATAGCCTGAAAAATGGAGCTTTGACCGAAAAAAATGGTCCTTAAGTTAAATAAACCCTTGATGTATGTTGATTCATGAGCTTATATTTAACTTGTATCTAATGAATACAAAGAGCAGAAAGCATTGTAAATCACACTGTATGTCATGTAACTTATTTCATTATTTAAGTTTCCAATTTTCCCCATACATAAATGGAAAAGCTAGAGATTTGAGAAATAAACTACAAAAAATAAAGATCTTACTAGGAATTGGGAATATTAGTATATTACATTACTGAGTACATAGTTCCTTAATGAGATAGAGTATTTTACATGTTTCAGAAGACCTCTGTATATCCATTATTTTCCTAAGACAGTGATCTTACTTCCTGTGAACACTGCCTGATCTAAGGAGTAGAAAAGAGTGATTATAAAAGTAGTTTTACAAAAGTGTAGGAGGAATTCCATTTTCTTAAGGGAAAGGCTGTTGAGATCTTGGTTAAACTGAAATCATGGTAGCTCTTTTCCCATTCTGAATGAGAACATTTATTTTCCCATACCTGAAGCTGAAGAAACAGCAAACGCCAGTATTTTTTTTCTTAGAAGAAAATAGTAACTATCCTTATTTCTTTTTTTTTAAGTTATTTCCAAGTGTGAAATATGTTTTATTTTTTAAGTAATTAATTTATTATCAACATACGATATATTATTTGTTTCAGGGGTGCAGGTCTGTGATTCATCAGTCTTACACAATACACAGCGCTCACCACAACACATATCCTCCCCAGTGTCCATCACCCAGCTACCCCATCTCCCTCCCCCCTCCCCTCATGCTCAGGCTTAAGAGTCTCTTATGGTTTGTCTCCCTCTCTGGTTTCATTTTTTCCTCTATTCTCCTATGATCCTCTGCCTTGTTTGTTAAATTCCGCATATCAGTGAGATTACATGATAGTTGTCTTTCTCTGACTGACTTATTTTGCTTAGCATAATAACCTCTAGTTCCATCCACATTGTTGCAAATACCAAGATTTCATTTTTGATGGCTCCGTAATATTCCATTGCATATATACACCACATCTTCATTCTTTCATCTGTCAATGGACATCTCGGCTCTTTCTATAGTTGGGCTATTGTGGGCAATGCTGCTATAAACGTTGGGGAAGAGGTGCCCCTTTGGATCACTACATTTCTATCTTCGGGGTAAATACCTAGTAGTGCAATTGCTGGGTCATAGGGTAACTGTATTGTCAATTTTTTGAGGAACCTCCATACTGTTGTCCAGAGTGGCTGTGCTGATTTGCATTCCCACCAACAGTGTAGGAGGGTTCCCTTTTCTTTGCATCCTCACCAACATCTGTTTCTTCCTGATTTGTTAACTTTAGCCATTCTGACTGGTGAGAGGTGGCATCTCATTGTGGTTTTGATTTGTATTTCTCTAAAGTTGAGCACTTTTTCATGTGTCTGTTGGCCATTTGGATGTTTTCTTTGGAGAAAGGTCTGTTTATGTCTTCTTCCCATTTCTTGATTGGATTATTTGTTCTTTGGGTGTTGAGTTTGATAAGTTCTTTATAGATTTTGGATACTAGCCCTTTGTCTGATACGTCATCTGGAAATATCTTCTCCCATTCTGTCGGTTGTCTTTTGGTTTTGTTGACTATTCCCTTGGCTGTGCAAAAGCTTTTTATCCTGATGAAGTCACAATAGTTCATTTTTGTCTTTGTTTCCCTTGACTTTGGAGACATGTCTAGCAAGGAGTTGCTGCAGCTGAGATCAAAGAGGTTGCTGCCTGTGTTCTCCTCTAGGATTTTGATGGATTCCTGTCTCACATTGAGGTCTTTCATCCATTTTGAGTCTATATTTTTGTGTGTGGTGTTAAGGTTTCATTCTTCTACACGTGGCTGTCCAATTTTCCTACCATCATTTATTGAAGAGACTGTCTTTTTTCCATTGGATATTCTTTCCTACTTTGTTGAAGATTAGTTGACCATAGAGCTGAGGGTTCATTTCTCGGTTCTCTGTTCTGTTCCATTGACCTATGTGTCTGTTTTTGTGCCAGTACCATGCTGCCTTCATGATCACAGCTTTGTAATATAGTTTGAAGTATGGAATTGTGATGCCCCCAGATTTGGTTTTCTTTCTCAACTTTCCTCCAGCTATTCAGGTTCTTTTCTGGTTCCACACAAATTTTAGGATTATTTGTTCCTGTTACATTATCCTTATTTCTACTTTTGTTCTACTCTGTCTTTTGAAGGAAGGTCAATGGACTGAATGTTTGTGTCCCTCCAAAATTCTTATGTTAAAATCCTTATCCTAATATAATGGTATTTGGAAATACAGCCTTTGGGAGATAAGTAGGCTATAAAGGTGGAGTCCTTATGAATAGGATTAGAGCCCATATAAGAAAAGGTCAGAGAGCTAGCTCTCTCTCTACCATGTGAGGATACACAAAAGTGTCAGTCTGTAACTCAGAAGAGGGACCTAAGCACTGACACTGTGATCTCAGACTTGAAGCTTTTAGAACTATGAGAAGTAAATTTCTCTTATTTATAAGCCATCAGTTTATGGGTTTTTGTTATAACAGCTTGAGCTGACTAAGGTAAAAGGGCACCCAGAGCTGGCCTGGTACTCATATTAAGGATATGGTGTTCTTCTGTTGAATATAATCGCACAGATGACCAATATCTCACAAGGCCACTCTGTGATCATAGTAAAGCAAGACAAAGCAAAACCAGTTCATAATCATTTTTGACCACAGATACATACTAGGTCACTCTGAAAACCTAAAAATGGCCAGGTACTTCTCTCTTCCAGCTAATATGAGTAATTGTGACTTTTTGAATGTTAAACCACGTACAGCTTTAGCTTTACTCTTCTGGTTTCTGAGATAAAATTCATTAAGATATCCAATCACATATACCACATCTTCTTTGTCCATTCATCTGTCGTACACACACACACACACACACACACACACACACACACACGGGAATATTATGCAGCCATCAAAAATGAAAATATTGCCATTTGCAATGACGTGGATAGAATTAGAGGGTATCATGCCAAGCAAAATAAGTCAATCAGAGAAAGACAATTATCATATGACCTCACTGATATGTGGAATTTGAGAAACAAGGTAGAGGATCATAGGGGAAGGAAGGAAAAAATGAAACAAGAAGAAACCAGAGAGGCAGACAATCATAAAGGACTCTGAATCATAGGAAACAAACACAAATTTTTTGTGTTGCTGGAGTGGAAGAGGGTGAGAGGGATGGGGTGGTTGGTTGAGGACATTGGGGAGAGTATGTGTTGTAGTGAGTGCTGTGTATTGTGTAAGACTGATGAATCACAGACCTATACCCCTGAAACAAATAACACATTATATGTTAATAATAAAAAAGTTACCCAATCATGAAAAAATGCTCCACATTACTTGGCTTCAGGGAAATACAATCAAAACCACAATGAGATACCACCTCAAACCAGTCAGAATGGCTAAAATTAACAATTAGGGAAATGACAGATGTTGGCGAGGATGTGGAGGAACAGGAACCTTCTTACACTGTGGGTAGGAATGCAAACTAGTATAGCCACTCTGGAAAACAGCATGGAGGTTCCTCAAAAAGTTGACAATAGAGTTACCTTATGACCCAGCAATTGCACTACTAGGTATTTACCCTGAAGATAGAAATGTAGTGATCCAAAGGGGCACCTCCACCCCAATGTTTATAGCAGCAGTATCCACAGTAGCCCAACTATAGAAAGAGCCGAGATGTCCATTTTTTTTTTTTAAAGATTTTATTTATTTATTTCACAGAGGGAGAGAGATCACAAGGAGGCAGAGAGGCAGGCAGAGAGAGAGAGGGGAAAGCAGGCTCCCCGCTGAGCAGGGAGCCCGATGCGGGCTTCGATCCCAGGACCCTGAGATCATGACCTGAGCCGAAAGCAGAGGCATTAACCCACTGAGCCACCCAGGCGCCCTGTCCATTGACAGATGAATGGATAAAGAAGATGTGGTATATATATACACAATGGAATATTACTCAGCCATCAGAATGGATGCATACTTACAATTTACATTGACATGGATAGAACTGAAGGGTATTATATTGAGTGAAATAAGTTAATCAGAGAAAGACGATTATCATATGGTTTCATTCATATATGAAATATAAGAAACAGTGAAGAGATCTTAGGGGAAGGGAGGGAAAACTGAATGGGAAGTCATCAGAGAGGGAGAAAAACCATGACAGACTCTTAACTATAGGACACAAACTGAGGGTTGCTGGACGGGAGCTTGTGGGGGTGGGGTAATTGGGTGATGGGCATTAAGGAGGGCATGTGACGTGATGAGCACTTGGTGTTATATACAACTGATGAATTATTGAACACTATATCTGAAACTAATGATGTACAAATGTTGACTAATTGAATTTAAATTAAAAAAGAAGATATCCAATCACAGAATTACTCATTCTTCCTGACAGCATCTTTGAACCCTCCCCTAAATCACCTACCACAAGCCCAAATACTCTAAAAAGTTCTTCCTTTTATTTTCTTACTGAGACACCCCATGGTTCCATTATGTTTCCTGTGCTATAGCAAACATTAATAAACCAAAGTTTGACTATAGTTGTGTTCCTGGTGGTCTTTGACTAGTGGGCACCAACTTTATGTCATTAGTCTCAATAATGTAGCATATTTCATTTTTTTAGGACAATATAGTCTGTTTAACTACATACAATTTAAAAGGCTTGAAATCCAGGTTCTACATCAAGATTAAAGAAGTCCATATCACAAAGACTGTAATTGTGTGGTTACTTTTCCATCTAGCATTACTGCATCTCTGGCACATTATATATAAACTGTTCTTTGAGCCACTAATTAGCAGCCTTTTCTCTGAGAATTAGACAATAAAATTTAAAAAAATTAAGAGGTGTATTTTGGATTTGCATCAATTAACAAGTAAAGCATAGCTGCAAGATAATGGAAAATAACTAAAGAATCCCTCACTGTGTCATTTTTTTTTTTAAGATTTATTTATTTATTTGATACAGAGAGAGAGATTACAAGTAGGCAGAGAGGCAGGCAGAGAGACAGGGAGAGGAGGAAGCAGGCTCCCTGCTGAGCAGAGAGCCCGATGCGGGCCTCGATCCCAGGACGCTGAGATCATAACCTGAGCCGAAAGCAGAGGCTTTAACCCACTGAGCCACCCAGGTGCCCCTTCACTGTGTCATTTTAAAATATGCATATACTCAAGCACAAGAACTACTCTAGGATATTATATATATTCAACTGGGGTTAATAGTCAATAAACAAATACATCTATTCACATGATGCTGCAAATCTTTAATAGAGTCTGATTAACATTAAGCAAGTCAATAACACAGAAATCAAATGATGTTTTCATACCATTTGATGGTATTAACACTAAGCAACATATGAAGTTCAAATCCTGTCCTGCCAATCACTCATAATCAATCACATCTGGTCTCCAAATAGTTATTCACAAAGAACATGAGCTGAATTGGGATCTATAGAATTTATGTTCTTAGGATCAGACTTTGGAAAACGCTGGGCAAGTTATAGTTACAAGATTAAAAAAATCTCTCTTATACCAAAAGGTCCAGCAATGTTTTCTATCTTTTTTCATGCTCTCATAATGTTCTACACTATTAATAGCAACACAGGCTCCAGACATGACTTTATATACTTTATAAATATGAAGAGCTGATTCTGGAATCTTTCTTTGTTTCTCGGTTCACAATGTGTGTATTATGTTTGCTAGAGCTGCTGTAACAAAATACTACAGACTGGGTGGCTTAAACAAAAGTAATTTATTTCTTATAGTTCTAGAACTTCTTAGAAGTCCAAGATCAAGATGTAAGCAGGTTGATTTCCTTTGATGTCTCTGTCTTTGGCTTGCAGATGGCCAACATCTGGCTATGTTCTTATATGGTCTCTCTTCTATGTGCATGCCCCTGGTGTCTCTTTGTGTTCAAATTTCCTCTTCTTATAAAGACACCCATTAGTTTCCATTAGGGCCTACCAATACGATTTAATTTAATTTTAATTACCTACTTAAAGACCCCAATTTCAGACGAGATAGGGCGTGTTCAAGGTGGTATGGCTGTAGACTAAAGACCCCAATTTCAAATACAGTCATATTCTTAGGTACTAGGGGTTAGGACTTTGACATATGAATTTGAGGGGAGGAGTACACATTCATCTTATAACATGTAATGTACTCCCTCTCCCACCAACCCCCTTGCTACTTTTATGTTTTCTTCTCATCACTAGTTTTCAGAAATTTGTATGATGGACTTTTGTGTGGTTTTCTCTGTGTTTTATCTTTTTTGGGCTTTATTGTGCTTCTTGGATGTGTGGTTTTATATTTTTTTAAATTAAATTCAGAATATTTTTGGACATTTTTTCCCCTCAAATACATTTTAGGTCTTCCCTTTACTTCTGAGAATTCAATTACACATATTCTAGGCTTTTGTATCTCTGTGAATTGTCTATTTGAGTACTTTGTCCCTTTTTCTACTGTTTATACTTAGCATTTTTAGCATAAATTTTCTAAAGTTTGTTAATAATATTGATAATTTTCTATGACATATAGCGCATGTATTTTTTATCCCGTTTATCATTTGTCTTTTGATTTTTTTTTTATTCAGAGTTGGGGGAGCATAAAGAATTTTTTTAAGGTGGTTGAATTTATCTGTTTTTTTTCTTTGCTTCTGACTTTGAAGTAATACAAACATGCTCCTTATATCCAGAATATAAAGGAATTCACATGCTTTCTTTTAGTACTTCTATATTATTTTTTAACATTTAGTTTTCTGGTTTATTTGGGGTTCATGTTTTAAACTTTGTGAAGCATGGTTTTAAGTTTAATTATTTTCCCACTATCTTTTGTCCCAACTGCTTTCTGCCTAGTAAAAAACTAGCTGTTTTCTTTTTGCCTAGAGTTCCAAATTTATCATAGACTAAATTTCCATGTGGGGGTGTGTCTATTTCTAACTTTGCTATTCTTTTCCTTTGGTCTTCTGTTTGTTAATGGGTCAGTATCACAGTTTTAAGTATGGAAAATTTGTAGTATTTCAATAACTATGAAACTAATCACTTGCAATTGGGCTTCTGCTTCAGGATTTACAAACAAGTATTGTATCTTTATTATTCTATATGAACTTTAGAGACAACTTGTCTAGCTCTAGGAAAAAAATAACTTGGCTGATTTTTATTGAGATCATATTTATAAATTATCTAAAGCAGATAATTATGCATGACATCTGTATAATGTTGAATTAGAAAAACAGATTTTTTTCATTTGATGCAGCCTACTTTTGTGTTTTTCATGAGTGTTTTAAAGTTTTCTTCATATAGGTTTTATATATTTCTTAGGTTTATTCATAAGTAATTTATCTTTTATTCTGTAGCTTTTGTAAATATTATTTTGCTTTCCATGATATCTTCTCATTACTGTTGTGTATTCATAGACTATTGATTTTGTATGTTAACTTCTTTTCCTGCTACCATACTTACTTCATTTATTGTTTGAGTTCATAGTTTCATTGGTAGGTATTGGGAGGTATAACTTGAAAGAGTGCCCTGGGAGCTGAGAAGCACAGAAAGCATAGTGTTAGTAGACAATAGAATTTATATCACTTTCTTTAGCTCCAGTACCAGATGGCAGGTCTAGAATCATAAACACTAGCTAAGGTGGACAGCACTTGTCAAAGCATGGTAGGCTGAATTATAAATGTAAGGCAGTTACTATGCCTCTCTCTTCCAAGATTTCAGGTATTCTTTGCTTATAAGAAGAGACATTTCTGGAAGTATTCATACTGTTTTGTCTTGACAAGGCCATTGTCTTTTTAGAGACCCATGAGTCCTCAAGAAACTATCAAATTATTGTGAGTATTCATTTGTAGTAGTCTCAATTTTCAAGGGGTGAGGAAAGCCTGGACAGAGCCTTCTTCTAGAAATAAAAATAATCTTGAGGAAGATGCAGGCAAAACATATAAACATAATTTGATGAGCAATGAGCCAAAAATAGTCAGCCAAAAAGGAAGGAATGCTTCCAAAATGATGCTTCACCACAATTACCCTTCAGTTGAAGGTCCAATCTGGAGTAGAGGGGGAAAAACAATATGGAGAGAGATATCTATGTGCAATGCAGTTGTGTTGTTCTGAGCATCTCTCTACCCTCTGAGGCTGGGTCACTAACCTTGGATGGCTATCCTCAGGGCATGTATAGGATTAGGTAGGAATTCCATCTCATCTGTCAGTGAGTGGTGATTCATTTTGGCTGGGACAATAGTATTTATTTCCACTGTTCTATTCCCCCATTTTTCTGTAGGTAGAATAATACTGAATTACATGTGACATACATCTTACCAATATAGATTCAGTGGTGATTATTGGCAGATTAATTCTTGCTCTAAGACCAAAAAAAAAATAGCAAAGGAAAACTAAATGGGATGACACCAGAGTCAAGGCTACTAAATACCTTTGACCTATTATCTATTCTTGGTTTTGGATGTTTCTTCCTACCAAATGGTAGAAATGGGAAGGTAGAAGGTGGGGGTAGGGAATGGAAAGTGTAGAAAAAAGACCAGATCAATGACTAACCCCTGGACCTGACATGACTAACTATTCATCACCTCTATCACCCGGTTTCATTTCTTCAAAAACATTAATAAATAAAGTGAATGAATAAAAAGGAGCTCAATATACACGTTATAGATATAATGAAAAGCTGATGTAAATAAGGCATTAATGGAATAGTCTCATCTTTATATTCTCAAGTCTTTTTTTTAAAGAAAATGAACTTTAGTATAATAATATCTAACCTAGCAATTACTATTTATTTAATTTTTTTTATTTGAGTGTAGTTGACACACAATGTTACATTAGTTTCAGGTGTACAGTATAATGGTTTGACTTCTCTATACATTATGCTATTCTCACCGCAAGTGTAAGTACTATCTGTCACTATACAACATTATTACAAAATCATTGACTATATTCCTAATGCTGTGCCTATTATTCCCAGGACTTATTTATTTCAGAACTGGAAGACTATCTCAAACTCCCCTTCACCCATTTTGCCCATTCCCCACCACCCCTCTCCTCTGGCAACCAACAGTTTGTTCTCTGTATTCATAGGTCTGACTGCTTTTTGTGTGTTTGTTTATTCATTTTTGTGTTTTAGATTCTGCATGAAAGAAAACATATGGTATTTGTCTTTCTGAGTCTGACTTACTTCAGTTAGCATAATACACTCTTATTTATCCCAGAAACAGAAGAGCCCATGATGTTAAGCTCTTTAAATCAATGTTTAACTCTCAGATGATTATGTTTAAAGCAAATACACCATTTATTGTAAAACCGTAATTCAAACTTAATGTTCCTCATTTTCCAACACACACTCTTTTGAAAATGAGTAACAGCCCAAAAATTTCAGAAACATGATTCTGCATGAATCTAAGTCAGGAAGTTCTTGCAAAACTGTGTGTGGTTTTGATATATATTTATGTCTATTATATATGCAGCTTAAATAAGATATTTCCTAATTACACTGTATTTGCTTTACTTAGCTTGGTTTTATGCTTGTTACACAAACATATTTTAAAATTAACACTTAATAAAATTCCAAAATGCAATTCTAACTAATTATTTGGCTATGTGTGGTTTAGTACAAATTCCAGTAAATTTTCTGCCTGAGTCCTACCAATAAACATCAACTTAAGAATGAAACCATATTCCAGCACATCATTTCTTCTAGTCATAAATGGCATGCTAGCCCTGGAAAATATTTAGCACAATATTGTGCAGTGTGACCTTCCTCTAAGGTCAGTCAGAAACAGCTGGTCATCCTGATTCCCAGTGTAAGCATTCTATTAATGTAATGTAAATTCTCCTTAGATTGTACCCAATACTTGGCAAGATGTCAAAAGTATGTGTGAGAGATGATAAACACCCAGGAATCAAGATAAATATTTTAATAAATTCAATAATTGAATTTCAATACATTAAAAAATTGAATAATAGAATTCAAATTATTTTTTAAATGTGATAAACAAACATCAAAATTTTATATGAAGACAAGATCCATCTGTATTTGCAAGACCCTATCTCACTCAACTCACCTTACTCCAAGCTCTGGTTTCAAACAACTTTATTTACGAAAGTAGATGGAGAGCCCATAGGCCATAGATTGTCATCCTGTTTTTTTTTTTTTAATATTATTTATCTTGGTAAATGTGTGTTTTGGTGCTCCCTTAAAATGCATTTGAGATGAGTGCCTCACTCATCTCACTCTACATGTAAATATATAGCTGGCTCTGGTGTCTATGTATGTTAAGCCCTATTGAACTGTATACTTTAAATATCTGTAGTTGATTTAACATAAAGTATATCTAAATGAAATTGTTAAAAATAAAAATGAAAAACTCTTCAGTTGTGAAGCTGTGGATACTTTTATTTACTTTCCCTCCTATTCACTAATCTATTCACAGGGCATAGATTTTACTGGCTTTTATTTGAGGAGAATGTGTCTCCTTTATTTCCATTTCTTCTCTGTACTGATGTAGATTATGGTAGAATACAAAAATAAGGGACCTATGATTACTTTCTGACAATGGAGTTGTGTACTAGTTGGAATTAGGTTTATCTGTGAGTTATAGAAAAATAGCAGCAGTTTAAGCAAGGTAAAGTTTATTCCCTTCTCTCTTCTTTCTGAGCTACAACCTTCATTCTTCTGGTTTAAGTAGGTGACCTCTGAGCTCCTGCAGCAAAATAGGAAAAAAAAGAAGAAGAAGAAAGAAGAAGAAAGAAGAAGAAGAAGAAGAAGAAGAAGAAGAAGAAGAAGAAGAAGAAGAAGAAGAAAGGGAGGAGGAGGAGGAGGAGAAGAAGGAGAAGGAAGAAGGAGAAGGAAGAAGGAGAAGAAAGAAGAAGAAGAAGAAGAAGAAGAAGAAGAAGAAGGAGAAGAAGAAGAAGAAGAAGAAGAAGAAGAAGAAGAAGGAGAAGGAGAAGAAGAAGAAGAAGGTGGTAAAGGGGACATACCAGCTGTCTCTTTGGGAAGGTTTCTGGAAGCTACCATAATATACTTTTGTTTTCATCCCTTCCACAGAATGTAGTCACATGGATACATAGCTATAAGGAGCTCCAGAAATTATTCTAGTGGCCATGTAAACATTTTATCTTTACCATCTTTTATCATTGTATCTGGAATTGGGCATTACCTTTCTCCTCTCTAAAATAAGGGGGTTTACTTCATGACCTTGAGGTTTTCCAAAGATTTAATATTCTGTATTTTAATTCAATCAGAAACAAAAGTGAATCTAATTTGGGCGACACTGGGAATGAAAAGAGGTAATAGTAATAAAGTTATACCTGACTGAAAATGGGCTCTCTGGTTTGAGTTCAATAATACACAAGGAAGTACAATTTAAATCTATATTTATATATTCTAAACTGGATTTAAAAACTGGGAGAGTTATTTTAATAATACTTGTCACTTACATTTGAAAACATATTTAATTTCTCCCATGAATAAAGACAAACCTTTCTATCCTTTCTCTCTTGATTAAAAACTATTTTAAGCTAACTAAAATGTGCATGTTCAATCTGATGTTTTTTGTCTTTTGGAGACGATTTAGTAACAACGACTAATTTGTTCAAATGTCATATTGCAAGACAACTACTAGTATTTAAAGACATATCTGGAAGATTTTAGAATCATTTCACCTTAAGTAGCTGAAAAGCAAGCATGGAAATGAAGATATTTATTATTTTTTAAATAACTGTAAAGATCTGTGACCAGTGAAATTTAATAAAGAGCAGGAAAGACACTTGGGCAACACTGGGAATGAGGAGACACTTGGAAACTGGAAACATTTGGATTAGAGCTTATATTGTAAATGTTTAAAACTTTGTATTTTCCTAATGTCTCAATATCCTCACAAACAGGCTGTGAGAACCCCACCCAGGTGATCAAGTAAAGCAGTATGATAAGGTTGGTCTCTGCCACAAGTTCCCTTTCTTACCCTCCCCTGACTGTGATCTAGTGACGTTCAAATGCATCAGTGAAATCCCCTCACTCCTTTGCTGGTACACTCCACTCTGATCCCCAATAAAGGTACTTGTCCACAGATTCTCACTCCCTCTCAGTTTTTCACCCACTTTGCTAAGCCTTTTCACATAGAAATCCTCCTGGGTGGCTTCCTGCATGGCATGCAGGTAACTTCCTCTTCTAGGACCCTGAATATAACAAATCTCTTTCATTTTCATATGGCTCTCCATAGTGTTATTCTACGTCTACACCAGACTGAGCATCAAAAACGGTCCACTTTAAGTAACATAATTATGCCTTATAACATAGAGTCCTTGAAGCTATGAGATCTGGAGTAAGTGACTTAACCTCTTTGAGCCTCAATTTCATCATCTAAAACATAGAGTTGACAATATAACCTGTATAATGAGGTAATGATACTACTTTAAAATCATTGTGCACATCAAGTGCTTAACTTGAAGCCTGCCACATGGAGATTACTCAATAAACGTACTTGTTATTATTACTAAAATAGGAGAGAACCCAAAAAGGGGTGCACAAGAAAGGCAAGTAGGTTTGTGATGAGGAAATGTTGCAATTTTTTATACTCAGGAACAATAGCATTTGTGAAGAGCATAACATGCTGGAATCATAAACAAATGAATTTAGGAAAAGCCATGATTCCTAGGTGCTGACATAATGATACATGGTAAGGAATATATGTAGGTGACAGCATTCCTGTGTAAATTCAACACACTCAGACTTTATTCCATGTGCCTCAAGCCCAGAAGCCTTTGAGAAACACGAAAACTCTCATGATATAGGGGTTTTAACCAGGAAGCACCTCAGCTACCTTACTGTGGAAATCACAAGGTTGAAATGTTTCCCAACCACACTTTCTCACACACTCTTATTCCTTACATCTGCAGAATGGCACCAGGGGCTATGATGTCTGTGGGTTTTATCTGTATAGTGGATGACCACAAGTCCAGCATGCCATGAAATACCTATGTTGCCTATGTTTTCTTTTCACAGAAAGAAAATACACCATTCTTAGCCAGTGTGAAATAGTTTGAGGATATATGCAAGAGAACAAGGAAAGGGTGAAATATATCCATAGGCTATTTTTGCAATGCAATATATAATAAATCTCCATTACTCTGTATTTTTAAAATTGGAAATATAGAATATAATGCAACAAAAGACATAATAGACTAAGGACAAAGGGCACAATTTCTGTAGTGGGTTAAATTAATAAATGTATTACTAAGTCCTCAACAAAATGCTGGAATAAATTAGGTACTCATAAGTTTAACTCTTAGTTTAAAATACGAAGAGGGACGTCTGGGGGGCTCAGTTGGTTGGGCATCTGCCTTCAGCTCAGATCATGGTCCCAGGGTCCTAGGATCGAGCCCTGCATTGGGCTCTCTGCTCAGCGGGGAGCCTGCTTCTCCCTTTCCCTCTGCCTGCTGCTATGCCTACTTTGGCATGCACTGTCTCTCTATCTCTGTCAAAAAATAAATAAAAAATAAAATAAGATAAGAAAGTAAAATGAAATGAAAATAAAGAAACCCTCAGTTTGTTTCTCAGAGTCCACAGTCTCTCATGGTTCATCTCCCTTTCTGATTTACCCCAGTTCATTTTTCCTTTTCTTCCCCTAGAGTCCTCCACTTTATTCCTTATGTTTCACAAGTAAGTGAAACCGTATGATAATTGACTTTCTCTGCTTGACTTATTTCACTCAGCATAATCTCCTCCAGACCCATCTATGTTGATACAAAAGTTGGGTATTCATCCTTTCTGAAGGCTGAGTAATATTCCATTGTATATATGGAACACATCTTCTTTATCCATTCATCTGTTGAAGGGCATCTCGGCTCTTTCCACATTTTGGCGATTATGGACATTGCTGCTATGAACATTGGGGTACATATGGCCCTTCATTTCACTACATCTGTATTGTTGTGGTAAATACCCAGTAGTGCAATTGCAGGGTCATAGGGTAGCTCTTTTTTATTTTTTTGACGAATCTCCACACTTTTCCAAGTGGCTTCACCAATTTGTATTCCCACCAACAGTGAAAGAGGGTTGCCCTTTCTCTACATCCTCTCCAACACTTGTTGTTTCCTGTCCTGTTGATTTTGGCCATTCTAACTGATATAAAGTGGTACCTCAATGTGGTTTTGATTTGAGTTTCCCTGATGGCTAGTGATGAACATTTTTTCACGTGTCCGTTAGCCATTTGTATGTCTTCTTTGGAGAAGTGTCCGTTCATGTCTTCTGCCCATTTCTTGACATGATTATCTGTTTTTTGGGCATTGAGTTTGAGGAGTTCTTTATAGATCTTGGATATCAGCCCTTTGTCTGTAGTGTCATTTGCGAATATCTTCTCCCATTCCCTGGGCTGCCTCTTTGTTTTGTTGACTGTTTCCTTTGTTGTGCAGAAGCTTTTTATCTTGATGAAGTCCCAAAAGTTCATTTTCGCTTTTATTTCCTTTGCCTTTGGAGACCTGTCTTGAAAGAAGTTGATGTGGCCGATGTCAAAGAGATTACTGCCTATGTTCCTCCAGGATTTTGATAGATTCCCGCCTCACCTTGAGGTCTTTCATCCATTTTGAGTTTATCTTTGTGTATGGTGTGAGAAAATGGTCGAGTTTCATTCTTCTATACATAGCTGTCCAATTTTCCCAGCACCATTTATTGAAGAGACTGTCTTTTTCCACTGGATATTTTTTCTGCTTTGTTGAAGATTATTTGACCATAGAGTTGAGGGTCCACATCTGGGCTCTCTGCTCTGTTCCATTGGCCTATGTGTCTGTTTTTGTGCCAGTACCATGCTGTCTTGGTGATCACAGCTCTGTAGTAAAGCTTGAAATCAGGCAACATAATGCCCCCAGCTTTGTTGTCCTTTTTCAACATTTCCTTAGCAACATTTCCTCAGGGTCTTTTCTGGTTCCATACAAATTTTAGGATTGTCTGTTGCAGCACTTTGAAAAATGCTGGTGGAAATTTGATCGGGATGGCATTGAAAGTATAAATTGTTCTGGGTAGTATAGACATTTTAACAATGTTTATTCTTCTGATCCATGAGCATGGGATGCTTTTCCATCTTTCTGTATCTTCTTCAATTTCTTTCATGAGTGTTCTGTGGTTTCTTGAGAACAGATTCTTCACCTCTTTGGTTAGGTTTATTGCAAAGTATCTTACGGTTCTTGGTGCTATAGTAAATGGAATCGATTCTCCAATTTCCGTGTCTATAGTTGCATTGTTAGCGTATAAGAAAGCAACTGATTTCTGTGCATTGATTTTGCATGCTGCCACATTACTGAATTGCTGTATGAGTTCTAGTAGTTTGGTGGTGGAGTCTTTTGGGTTTTCCATATAAAGCATCATGTCATCTGTGAAGAAAGAGAGTTTGACTTCTTTGCCAATTCAAATACCTTTTATTTCTTTTTGTTGTCTGACTGCTGTTGCGAGGACTTCTAATACTATGTTGAACAACAGTGGTGAGAGTGGGCATCTTTGTTGTGTTCCTGATCTCAATGGTAAGGCTGTCAGCTTTTCCCCATTAAGATGATATTCGTTGTAGGTTTTTCATAGATAGGTTTTAGGAAGTTGAAGAATGTTCCCTCTATCCCTGTACTCTGACGAGTTTTAATCAGGAATGGATGCTGTATTTTGTCAGATGTTTTTCTGCATCAATTGAGAGGACCACGTGGTTCTTCTCTCTCCTCTTATTGATTTGTTCTACCACATTGATTGATTTGCGAATGTTGAACCGCCCTTGCATCCCAGGAATAAATCCCACCTGCTCATGGTGGATAATCTCTTTAATGTACTGTTGGATCCTATTAGCTAGGATATTGTTGAGAATCTTGGCATCCATATTCATTAGGGATATTGGTCTGAAATTCTCCTTTTTGATGGGGTTTTTGCCTGGTTTAGGGATCAAGGTAATGCTGGCTTCATGGAGTTTGGAAGTTTTCCCTCTGTTTCTATTTTTTGAAACAGCCTCAGGAGAATAGGTATTATTTCTTCCTTGAGTGTTTGGTAGAATTCCACATGGAATCAGTCAGGTCCTGGACCCTTGTTTTTTGGGAGGTTTTTGATCACTGCTTCAATCTCGTTACTAGATATTGGTCTATTCTACTTGTCAATTTCTTCCTGTTTCAGTCCTGGAAGTTTATAGGTTTCCAGGAACGTATCCATTTCTTCTAGGTTGCTTAAGTTATTGGCATGTAGCTGTTGATAATAGTTTCTGATGATTGTTTCTATTTCCTTGGTGTTAGTCATGATCTCTCCCCTTTCATTCATAATTTTATTAATTTGAGTCCTCTCTCTTTTCTTTTGGGTTAGTTTGGCTAGTGGTTTATCGATCTTATTAATTCTTTCAAAGAACCAGCTTCTAGTTTCATTGACTTATTCTACTGTATCTCTAGTTTCTAACTCATCGATCTCTGCTCTAATCTTAATTATTTCCCTTCTTGTGCGTGGGGTTGCCTTAATTTGTTGTTGATTTTCTAGTTCCTTAAAGTGTAAAGAGAGTTGGTGTATTCGGGATCTTTGGTTTTGTTTTTTTTTTTTTTTTTTGAGTGAGGTGCGAATGACTATGTATTTCCCCCTTAGGACAGCCTTTGCCGTATCCCATAGGTTTCGGACCAATGTATATCATTCTTGTTGGTTTCCATGAAATGTTTAAGTTCTTTGATTTCCTGGTTGATCCAAACATTCTTGAGCAGGATGGTCTTTAGCTTCCAAGTGTTTGATTTCCTTCCAAACTTTTGTTGGTTTCCATGAAATGTTTAAGTTCTTTGATTTCCTGGTTGATCCAAACATTTAATCTCAGTCTTTTGTTATCAGTTGAGCCCTGATTTGTGACCAAGTATGTGGTCTATTCTGGAGAAAGTTCCATGTTCACTCGAGCAGAATGAGTATTCTATTGTTTTAGGGTGGAATATTCTGTATATATCTATGAGGTCCATCCGATCGAATGTGTCATTCAAAGCTCTTGTTTCTTTTTTGATTTTCTGTTTAGATGATCTGCCTATTGCTGAGAGTGGCGTGTTACGATCTCTTTCAATTAATGTATTCATATCAATATGACTCTTTATTTTGTTTAACAGGTGGCTTCTGTAGTTGGCTGCTCCCATGTTGGGGGCAGAAATATTTACAATTGTTAGATTATCTTGGTGGATAGACCCTTTAGGAATGATGTAGTGTCCTTCTGTATCTCTTACTACAGTCTTTAGCTTAAAATCTAATTTATCTGATATGAGAATTGCTACCCCAGCTTTCTTTTGAGGCTCATTGGCATGAAAGATGGTTCTCCATCCCTTCACTTTCAGTCTGGATATATCTTTAGGTTGAAAGTGTGTCTCTTGTAGACAGCATATGGATGGGTCCTGTCATTTCGTCCAGTCTGCAACCCTGTGCCTTTTCATGGGAGCATTTAGGCCGTTCATGTTTTGAGTGATTGTTGAAAGGTAAATTTTTATTGACATCATGTTGCCTATGAAATCCTTGTTTCTATGCATTGTCTCTGTAACTTTCTGTTCTATGTCACTCTTGGGTTCTTTGTTCTTTTATAGAACACCCCTTAATATTTCTTGTTGTGCTGGCTTTTTTGGTCACATAATCTTTTAGACCTTGCCGATCTTGGAAGCTCTTTATCTCTCCATCCGTTCTGAATGTCAGCCTTGCTGGATTAAGTATTCTTGGCTACATGTTCTTCTCATTTAGTGCCCTGAATATGTCTTGCCAGCCCTTTCTGGCTTGCCAGGTTTCTGTGGACAGGTCCGACATTATTCTGATGGTCCTTCCTTTATAGGTAAGGAATCTCTTCTCCCTACCTGCCCTTGAGACCTCCTGTCTGAATTTATGATTCATGAATCTCACAATTAAGTGTCTGGGGGTCTTTCTAGACTCATTGATCTTGGGAGGTGTCCTGTCTGTCTCTAGGACACGAACACTTGTTCCATTCCCCAGATTAGGGAACTTTTCATCCAGTATTTGGTCAAATCTCTCTTTCTCCACGCCCTCAGGGATCCCAACAATTCTGACATTGGAACATTTCATGGTGTCATTTATTTCCTTAATTCTGTTTTCATGGCTTCTAAGTTGTTTGTTCCATGCCTCCTCCTGATCCTGCTTCTCTGTCATCCTGTCTTCTAGATCACTAATTCGGTCTTCTGCCTCAGTTATCCTAGCTGTTAGAGTAGTTAGATTAGATTAGATTTCCTTGATAGTATTTTTGACTTCCGCCAGATTAGCTCTCACTTCTGCCCTTAGAGATTCTATGTTACCACTATGGTCTTCTCCAATCTAGCCATTGCCTGCCCATCAAATTTTTGAATTCCACAAAATAACTTACAGGTATTTTTTTTCCCATTGTATATTCTTCCATTTATTTAGAGCTTCCTTTTTTTAAACAACTTCACTGCGGTATGATCAACACAAAAAGCTGTATATATTTAATACATACAACATGAGTTTGAAGACAAGTACATACTCATGAAACAATCATAACAAGCTATTCTGTAAACATATTCATCACTCCTAAAAGTTTCTTTCCACCCCCTTATTTAATTATTCATTTATTATTATTACTAATTTTTTACTTGCTGAGATTCTGACTGGGACTGTTTGAATCTATAGATAAAATTGAGAAGAGCTGATGTCTTGATAATAATGAGTCTTCCTGTGCATTAGCATTAGCATCTGTTCATTTAAAATTTTTTTTTATTTTCTTCATCAGATTTTGTAATTTTCCTTATATAGATCTTACATGTATTTTCCTAAATTTAGATCTAAGTATTTCATATTTTGAGATAGCAACATAAATGGCAATGTGTTTTTCATGTCGAATTCCCCTTGTTCACCCCTTGCTGGCATATAGTAAAGTAATGGACTTTTGTATATTAATTTTGTATCTTGCAGCATTCCTATACCTGCTTATTAGTTCCAGGAATTTTCGTCTCAATTCTTTCAGATTTTCTACATAAATAATTACATCATCTACAAATAAAAACAATTTTATTTCTTCTTTTCCAATCAGGACACGTTTTAGTTCTTTTTCTTGTGTCATTGCATTAACTGGGACTTTTAATATGATGTTAAAAATGAGTGGTGAGAGGACATATTCTTGCCTTGTTCCTGATATTAGGGAGAAATATTCTAGTTTCTCATTATTACATATGATGTTAGATGTAAGTTTTTTGGAGATAGTTTATCAAGTTGAGGAAGTTCCTGTCTTTTTCTAGTTTGCTGAGGGTTTCTATCATGAATGGGTGTTGGATTTTATCAAATACTTTTTCTATATCTATTGATATGATCATATGGTTTTCCCTCTTTAGCCTGGTGTTATGATGAATTCCATTAATTGATTTTTGAACACCGAATCAATGTTTTACTACTGGAATAAATCCCGCTGGTTCTGATGGTTAATTCTTTTAGTGCACTGCTGTATTCATTTTGCTAATATTTTGTTGCAGATTTTTAAATTTGTTTTGTGGGAGATAATTGGGGTTTAGTTTTCGTTTTTGATACTGTCATTGTCTGTTTTGGTAGACCAGTATTGGTAGATAATACTGGTCTCATAGAATGAGTTAGGATGTATTCCCTGTGCTTCTATCTTCTAAACATATTGTGGGGAATTGGTATAATTTCTTTATTGAATATTTTGTAGAATTAACCAATGATCTCATCTTGGCCTGTTGTTTTCTGTTTTAGAAGTTTATGAATTTATTCATTTCAGTCTCTGTAATAGGTATAGGCCTATTCAGATCATCTATTTCTTTTTCTTTTAATTTAATTTTATTTTTTCAGTGTTCCAAGATCCATTATTTGTGCACCACACCCAGTGTTCTATGCAATATGTGCCCTCCTTAATACCCACCACCAGGCTATTTTTTTTGTGTGTGACTTTTGGCCAATTGTGTCTTTCATGGAGTTAGTTCATTTGATTTAGGTTATCTAATTCATGGGCATAGAGTTTTTAATAATATTCTTTATTATTCTTTCAATATATGTAGTGGTGTTTTCTCTTTCACTTCTGATATTAGTAATTTATGTCTTTTCTTTATTTTTTTTCTTAGCCTGGATAGAGGCTTATTGATTTTATTGGTCTTTTCAAAATATCAGCTTTTTTAAAAATGGGTTTTCTCCACTCACTGTCTATTTTAAGTTTCACTGATTTCTGCTCTAATTTTTATTATATCTTTTCTTGTGCTTACTTTGGATTTAATTTGCTATTCTTTTTCTAGTTTCCTAAGGTGGAAACTTAAATTACTGATTTTAGGTTTACTACTTTTCTAATATATGCATTCAATGCTATAAATTTTTCTGTAATCACTGATTACACTACATGCCACAAAATTTGGTAAGTTGTATTTTCATTTTAATTTAGTTCAAAGTTTTAAATTTATTTTGTTATTTTTTCTTTGAGCCATGTGTTATTTCAGAATGTGTTGTTTAATCTCCAGATATTTGGGAATTTTCCAGTTATCTTTCCATTATCGACTTCTAGTTTAATTCCACTGCAGACATTGTATAATTTCTGTTCTTTTAAATTTCTTAACATGTGTTTTGTGGCCCAGAATGTAGTCTGTCTTGGTGAGTGTTCTATGTGAGCCTGAGAAGACTGAATTTTGCTGTCATTGAATGAAGTAGTTGATAGAGGTACATTATATTCAGTTGATTTGTGGTGCTGTTAAGTTCAACTATGTCCTTCTTGATTTTCTGCCTATAGATAAAATTGATCTGTCCATTTCTGATAGAGGGGTATTGAAATCCCCAAGTGCAATAGTAGATTTATCTACTTCTCCTTTCACTTCTATCAGTTTTTGCCCCATGTATTTTAATGCTCTGTTGTTACATGCATACATATTAAGAATTATTATGTCTTCTTGGAAAATTGAACTTTTTATCATTTTTTAAAATATTTTACTTATTTGTTAGAGAGAGAGAGAGCACAAGCAGAGGGAGCAGCAGGCAGAGAGAGAAGCAGGCCTCTCGCTGAGCAAGGAGCCCGATGCGGGACTGGATCCTAGGACCCTGAAATCACGTCCTGAGCTGAAGGCAGTCACTTAACTGCTTAACTGTGCAATCTTGCGGATTGGTTAGGCTTTGATAAAACTCCCAAAAGTTTAGGCTCAGTTCAGGAGAACTTTTTAAAGAAGAACTGAGTTCTCTGACATATTACATACAGTTAAAACAGAGAGAGAGATAGACAGAGAGGTACAGTATAATTATCTTAGCACTTGGCTCTATTGATTGATTGATTTGATTTATTTGAGAAAGAGAGAGGGAGTGAATACCAGTAGGGAAAGGCCAGAGGAAGAGGGAGGAGAGCAGAGCAGGGAGCCTGATGGGGCGGGGAATCACAGGACCCAGGGATCATGAGTCTAAGGCATATGCTTAACCGACTGAGCCACACAAGCACCTTAGTGATGCAGTAGCCATCCTGTCATCTAAACAAGAATTGTTTTGTCTCTAATCCCCTTTACCTGTCACCTTTGAAATAACTAAGGAATTATGCCAGCCTTTGGACTTCTAAAAAGTAAAAAATTGATAAGCTTGAATCCAGTGATAAAAGATTTGTTCATTTTGAAGAGAGAATGTTCTAAAGCCCTACTTTAGCTGTAATTGTTAATCAACTTTGATTACACCAAACCTATCTACTTACAATTAAACAAGAGCCCCAGATATCAGAAATTCCAAATAAATACTTTATGGAATTCTGATGAGGTACATGGAGTCATATAATGATTATAAGAGTAAGTTTTTTCTTTTTATTATTGTAACAAATGATTTACATTGAATAAAATGAATAAATGCATGATTCAACATTTCAGCACTATGCATGATGTCACCTCTATAACATTAAGATTTTGATATTATATACCCTTGGGGAATTTTCAAAATCATGGTAAGTGTAATGATCTCTATGTCTATATGCCTGTGTTATCATTCTTATAATGCTCTGCTGCTCTTTTCAGAAGTCTAGAATGATTTCTGGTTTATGAAAATAGCATAATTTTTCTCTGGATACTTTGCTAATATATCTCAGATACTTATTTTAATGTTAGAGTGATTGCAGATTTTATTTGTAATCATGTTTCCAGCCAGCCTGATGAAACCGGAATTTAAAGAAAACTTTTACCCTTGCATTTAAATCTCACTAAAATCAGTTAAAGAGTGTTAATAAGAAGCATCTTTGTAAAAAGAGCTCATACAATCTAAGTCCAGAAAAGAAAATACTGACTGCAAAGTTTAGATGGCAGAACAGGAGCTTGTTTTAACAACTCAGGAAATAACAGATGTTGGCTGGAATGTGGTGAAAGGGGAACTCTCTTACACTGTTGGTGGGAGTGCAAACTGGTACAGCCACTCTGGAACACAGTATGGAGGTTCATCAAAAAGTTAAAAATAAAGCTAACTTATGACCCAGCAATTGCAGTACTAGGTATTCATCCAAAAGGATACAAAGGTAGTGTTCAAAGGGGCACATGCATCCCAATGTTTATAGCAGCAATGTCCACAGTAGCCAAACTATGGAAAGAGCCCATATGTCCGTCAACAGTTGAATGGATAAAGAAGATGTGGTGTATATATACAATGGAATATTACTCGGCCATCAAAAAGAATGAAGCCTTATCATTTGCAACAGTGTGAATGGAACTAGAGGGTATTATGCAAAATGAAGTCAGTCAGAGAAAGACAAAAAGCATATGATTTCACTCATATGTGGAATTTAAGAAATAAAACAGATGAACATTGGGTAAGGGAAGGAAAAATAAAATAAGATGAAAACAGAGAGGGAGACAATCCATAAGAGACTCTTAACTATAGGAAACAAACAGGGTTGCTGGAAGGGAGGTGGGTGGGGGGATGGGGTAACTAGGTGATAGGCATTAAGTAGGGCACTTGATTTAATCAGCGCTGGGTGTTATGTGCAACTGGTGAATCACTAAATTCTACCTCTGAAACTAATATACTCCATGTTAATTAAATTGAATTTAAATTTAAAAAATTTGATATTTAAAAAGATTTTTTTTCTTAAGATAGAAGTCACTATACAACCTATAACAATGAGTTCTCAAAAGTACAGTCTCCTGGCTAACAGCATCAGCACCTCCTAGGAACCAATTAGAAAAGTAGACCCATTGACTCTTACTCCAGATCTATTGAATCAGAAACTCGGGGGGGTGGGATGCAGTTTATGTATTTTAATAAACCTTCCAGGGGATTCTGATTCTCTAAAATTGGAGAACCCTCTTAAATTATAGGGATCCAGAAGAAAACAATAACCAAGAACTCAAAAGAGCAAAGATGTATTAGAGTTATGTCACAGTTTCTTAACCTGAATCCTACTTCTTTCTCTCCTTTCATTCTTTCACTATTCTCTATTATTTCAATAATATATTTCTTCTTTCATTAAACATGGCCACTGCTAAAAGTTGAGTACCACTAATTTAAGCACACAGCTTGAATTCCTACCTTAAAAGATTATGTTTAATTAGAGAACAGATTAATAATTAGCATTCAGTCACTTTTAAAAAGTCTCAACACAACCCTGATTAAATTGTCTCAAGTAGAATTTTATAGTTGATAGTGGGAAAAGAATTTATGTATTTTCATTTAGCTCAAGGTCCATTAAAATGTAAACTTTAATGCATGCTGTTAAATGTGGCATCAAATATGTACTTACTTAATGCTTTTACTATTACATTTACTGTTAAAAGGAGAAAATAATTAGAGTTGCTTCTGTGATTTTTCTCATGGGAATAAATGAATGGAAAATTTAAAAGAAATAAAAATATAAAGGAACCTAAAAGGAAAAAAAAAGGATAAGGAACATAGGAAGGAAAGCATTATGGAAGGGAGTGGAAATATGTCAGATAGAGTTGAAGAGAATCTCTCATATAGAGGAATGTGAAAAAAAATAAAGCTGAATATGTGAAAATAAGTCACTTATATAAGTTAAATAAAGAACTTGAACTCAGAACTGATTTAATCTTGTTTCTACCATTGATTCAATGAGCTTGTTCAAATCTCTTGCTATCTCTCTTTCTACCATTTGCCCCTTTGAGGAAGAGGGATTTTTTTTCTTTCTTTCTTTTGCCTGTAAAGTAATCAGAGTTCAAATATTTTAGTATTATATCCCAGGTCAAGGAAGAGGAATCTTGATACCTATTTACACCTACTTCCTGGGGGGAGTACAATGGTATATACTAATGATACTTAAATATAACTTTCTTTTTCTTAAACTGAGGATAGAATTGAAAGTCTTGCCTAACTTCAATTTCCCGTATCTTACTGGATTTTGTAAACACAAATGATATGTTAGAAAATAGAATTTTAGACTTCAAGAGACACTGGGCATTATGTAGACCAATTTTCTCATCTTAAAAATTTATTGCAATTTTAAGCCTTGAGAAGTTAGATTCAAATACTAATTAGCAACAAATATTAGGTTCAAACCCAGTTCTTTAACACTATTCTGTGTTTGGGGAATAATTGCAAGGGCTGAAAAGAAAATATAAATATTTTATTCTTACTTAAGGTTATGAATATTATGGTAAGAAAAGATGGAAAGCAACAGCAGTATCTCTGAAAATGCATTTTGGTTTGTCTAAATTCATAAAAAAGATCAACTCAAGACTGTTTTGCTCAATATACTGCCCTGCATAAGCAATGCAAGGTATCATCCAAGCAGAATGTTGTCCCTAAAATATATGTATTCTGAAACTTTGAATATGAAATCCAGTTCAGCTGAACTCAATTCTTGAGTACTTACTGTCTTCTTCAAAGAATAACTCTATGTTCTTGGTAAATAAAAGTGGATAAGCCACACTTTTATCCATAAAAAGCCTAGTCTCATAAGAAAATATGCATATACACTATTAATTATAATACAAGTCAAACTCTGATGCTATAATTAAAGTTTGCAATTATACATACAAGTTTTATATGTAAATGTTAATTTTGGTTCAAATTTAAAGTTTAACATATTTCCAAGCCCAAAAGAACTTTGATAAAAAGTAGTAAAGGAATTCTAGGTCTAGATTTAGCAACAATACAATTTACATATCATTAATGGCAGAGTATTACTAAGTAAAATTCTGGGTCATTCTCATTTTTGATATTTTGATTAATGTTTCCTCAAAAGTGAGCAAGTTCTGTATCATAGATCTTAGACTTATTCAACTGGCTCATTGCCCAGATTGCTCAAAGATTTCACGTAAATTAGATAATCTGGGTGAAGACTGGGGTAAACATATGAAATATGTAATTTTGCATAGGCTTGGGAGACATAGAGGGAATTGTTCTTACAAAATGATTTCTGGCAACCTGTTTGCTTTCTACAGAATGTCAAGTTTTGGCTAGTTCAACAAGTCAACCATGACCTCATAGATAAAAGCTTAAATGAGAACAGCAGCTGCACCTGAATATGGTACCATTTCCTTAATTAATTGTTTTTATATGGTCATGACTGAAATACAGTCATACATTCTCCCAGCATGACTGCTAATGGAAATGTTTTTCATTTTTTAATTCTGTTACATAAGATAATTCTAAATGTCTTTTTCTCTAGCCAACATATGTTGGTATTGTGTCTAGCTACCACAACAAAACTTACATGTTTGTAAGAAACTCCAGATTCCTTCTATATATGGTGGTAACAGAAAAGACATTCCATTCTCACTGCTTTGCACATGGAAAATGCCATTTTTAGAATTTTTTCTAAGTATGCCAAGAAACTGTGCTATTTGGCCTGAGAAAACTGAATGGCATGCATCTGCCAACTCCTGCTACTGTTGTGAGGTCATTGCTAAGCATCTTATGAAGTGTTTATACCAACAGCTTTTCCATGATGGTGATTAACAGGGTTTTCCAGAGAAGTAAATTTGAATACAGCTACTTTTCCATTTGATTCAGAGTAAATTATATCTATAAGCATAAATTAATATATTCTTTTAAACGAGTACATATATTCTATTTGTTCTAGATATTACATAAACATAAGATTCAAACAGACCTTGAAAAATCATCTAGGATAACACCCTACCTTTATTCAATAAAGCAACCAGTATGACTACTGCACACATTAGTTCCGCAGTTGCTGAATTAGGGATGATTCAGGGCCCTATGGTAGAATCAAAGTAGCTAAGATAATATGAGACATTTGGGGAGTTAGGGAGTCACTTTTTATCAGCCTAAATAGTTTATATAGCTCAATATAGTTCCAAATTTTATTAACTGGTACATATGAGCTGAATATCAGCTGTGGTAATATCCAAACTAAGCGTGGAAAGCCTTACTCTTTTTCTGGGACCCTAACACAAAACTCTAAATGACGATGGTGCCATTTCCTGCTGAATCCAAATGAAGTCTCAATTCTGTATCAGATCTCCAGGGCCTCACTATCAATCAAAGCAAGCTATTTTGAGAAAAGAAAAAAAAAACAAACCAACAACAACAAACCAAAAAGCAAAACAAAAACACTCTTCATCTGTGATCTGAAAGAATTATAAAGAGATGAGAGTTCTAAACTTCTAATTCCAGCTATTCTTTTTTTTCTAGTTGTGTTATATAATTCCCGCTATTCTTCATGGTCAATATTATCAAGGAAATCTTCCTCACATCTTCCATATAATACTTCAATTCTCGAGGAGGGGCAAGATGGTGAAGTAGGAGACCCTGTTTCAACCGGTCCCTTGAATTGAGCTAAATATCTACCAGAACACTCCAAACACCCATGAAATCAGCCTGAGATGTAAGATTATACACTTCTGGATCTCTACGGGGCAGAAGATCATCAGTGGAGAGTTACAAAGGAGTGGGAGCACTCAGACTGATATCAAAGGATAAATAGAAGGGGGAGGGAGCCACCAGAAGCAACCCATTGGAAAGTAATACCCCCAAATAAAAGTGCCCTGTGCTTGGGGACCAGCATTAACTTGGAATCTGGTTAAAACCATAAGAGACTCCTAATCTCACAAAGCAAACTGAGGGTTACTGGGGCGTGGGAGGGTAGGGACAGGGTGGATGGGTTATGGACATTGGGGAGGGTTTGTGCTATAGTAAATGCTGTGAAAGGTATAAGCCTGATGATTCACAGACCTGTACCCCTGGGGCAAATAATAATAATTTTAAAAAATTGCCTTAAAAAAAAAGCACTCAAAAAGAACAAAGGGTCTTAAGGGACAACTGGTAGAATTGGGTGGTCACAGGCATGGACCTAAACCCACAGTCCCAGGGTGGTCACAGCTGGGCCCTCCCCTCCTGTCCCAAGAGAGCCTGGCAAAGACTCCTGCTGGAGGTCCCTGGGCCCCCAGCCTTCCATGACCTGCACCACTACCGGGTCTGAGCGCACCTGGCTTGGGAGTGGGCTCCAGACAGCAGTCCTGGCAATGGCAGCCACTGGTATTGGGCTTGCCTGGAACAATATCGCTTGCAGTTTTAGTGGCATGGGGGTGCAGAGAAAAGCAGGGGCCTGGAGCAACCACTGAGGCGGTGGCTGGGGGTGTGCACCAACTGTGGGAAGTTGCGGTGTTGAGCAGAGTTTGCAGAGGGGGAGTCTGTGTGTTCTGGACCATCCAGAAGGGAGCAGAATGAGGCTTCTCTCTGAGGTAGAGGTCTGGGTGCAGACAGTTTACTTTGCTCTGACCCTTCAAAAAGCTGCAAAAATCTGCCAAAACCCAAAAACGTCCAGAGAACAAAAGCCTGAAAAACCAGTTTCCACTGAGCCCAGCCCCTTGATGGGGGTCAGGGCAACTCAGCCCAAGCAAGATTGACTGAAAAACAATGCGGCAGGTCCCTCCCCCAGAAGACAAGCCAAAAGAACAACAACCACAGGGTCCTCGTAAAACTGTAAAACCCCAACAACAGGGGAAAACAATATATTAAGCTCCCAGTACTGCCCCAAAACCTGTATATTTCATAAATAAACTTTTCTTTTTTCTTTCTTTTTTTTAAAATTCGTTCTCACGATTCTTGTTTTATTTTTTAACCTACTTACCATTATAACTAGATGTTTAATGTACCATATTCCATAATAACTTTTTAACTTGAACTTTTTTCATACATATACCTGTGTTTTACTTTTTTTTAAAAAAAATAGATAGATAGATAGATATAAGCTTTAAGGTAGTACTTTTTCCCTATTCAATACTAGCCCTATATATAAACCAGTTTTAATTTCCCTGTATTTCTGGAAAGTTGAGCCCTTTAACAAAGATAATAAGATACACCCAGGAAGAACTGAAATAACCTTCCTCACCTACATCAAGGGTTTATAACCATCTTCCCATCTTATTCTTTTGTAAGTGTTTCTGTGTATTTTTGTTTTGGTTTTGCTTTTTGTTTTTGTACCATATCGAGAGATCACGACTAACACCAAGGATTATAGAAACAATCATCAGAAACTAGTATCGACAGTTATATGCCAATAAGTTAAGCAACCTAGAAGAAATGGATGTATTCCTGGAAACCTATAAACTTCCAAAACTGAAACAGGAAGAAACTGATGAGTTGAATAGGCCAATATCTAGTAACAAGATTGAAGTAGTGATCAAAAAACCTCCTAAAAAACAAGAGTCCAGGACCTGATGGATTCCCTGGGGAATTCTACCAAACATTCAAAGAAGAAATAATACCTATTCTCCTGAGGCTGTTTCAAAAAAATAGAAACAGAAGGAAAACTTCCAGACTCTTTCTATAAAGCCAGCATTACCTTGATCCCCAAGCCAGACAAAGATCACATCAAAAAGGAGAATTTCAGACCAATATCCCTGATGAATATGGATGCCAAGATTCTCAACAAGATCCTAGCTAATAGGATCCAACAGTACTTTAAAAAGATTACCCACCGGGCACCTGGGTGGCTCAGTGGGTTAAAGCCGCTGCCTTCGGCTCAGGTCATGATCCCAGGGTCCTGGGATCGAGGCCCACATCGGGCTCTCTGCTCAGCAGGGAGCCTGCTTCCTCCTCTCTCCTCTCTCTCTGCCTGCCTCTCTGCCTACTTGTAATCTCTCTCTCTGTGTCAAATGAATAAATAAACTCTTAAAAAAAAAAAGATTATCCACCATGAGCAGGTGGGACTTATCCCTGGGATGCAAGGGTGGTTCAACATTCGCAAATCAATCAATGTGGTAGAACAAATCAATAAGAGGAGAGAGAAGAACCACGTGGTCCTCTCAATTGATGCAGAAAAACATCTGACAAAATACAGCATCCATTCCTGATTAAAACTCGTTAGAGTACAGGGATAGAGGGAACATTCTTCAACTTCCTAAAACCTATCTATGAAAAACCTACAACGAATATCATCTTAATGGGGAAAAGCTGACAGCCTTACCATTGAGATCAGGAACACAACAAAGATGCCCACTCTCACCACTGTTGTTCAACATAGTATTAGAAGTCCTCGCAACAGCAGTCAGACAACAAAAAGAAATAAAAGGTATTTGAATTGGCAAAGAAGTCAAACTCTCTTTCTTCACAGATGACATGATGCTTTATATGGAAAACCCAAAAGACTCCACCACCAAACTACTAGAACTCATACAGCAATTCAGTAATGTGGCAGCATGCAAAATCAATGCACAGAAATCAGTTGCTTTCTTATACGCTAACAATGCAACTATAGACACGGAAATTGGAGAATCGATTCCATTTACTATAGCACCAAGAACCGTAAGATACTTTGCAATAAACCTAACCAAAGAGGTGAAGAATCTGTTCTCAAGAAACCACAGAACACTCATGAAAGAAATTGAAGAAGATACAGAAAGATGGAAAAGCATCCCATGCTCATGGATCAGAAGAATAAACATTGTTAAAATGTCTATACTACCCAGAACAATTTATACTTTCAATGCCATCCCGATCAAATTTCCACCAGCATTTTTCAAAGTGCTGCAACAGACAATCCTAAAATTTGTATGGAACCAGAAAAGACCCTGAGGAAATGTTGCTAAGGAAATGTTGAAAAAGGACAACAAAGCTGGGGGCATTATGTTGCCTGATTTCAAGCTTTACTACAGAGCTGTGATCACCAAGACAGCATGGTACTGGCACAAAAACAGACACATAGGCCAATGGAACAGAGCAGAGAGCCCAGATGTGGACCCTCAACTCTATGGTCAAATAATCTTCAACAAAGCAGAAAAAATATCCAGTGGAAAAAGACAGTCTCTTCAATAAATGGTGCTGGGAAAATTGGACAGCTATGTATAGAAGAATGAAACTCGACCATTTTCTCACACCATACACAAAGATAAACTCAAAATGGATGAAAGACCTCAAGGTGAGGCGGGAATCTATCAAAATCCTGGAGGAACATAGGCAGTAATCTCTTTGACATCGGCCACATCAACTTCTTTCAAGACAGGTCTCCAAAGGCAAAGGAAATAAAAGCGAAAATGAACTTTTGGGACTTCATCAAGATAAAAAGCTTCTGCACAACAAAGGAAACAGTCAACAAAACAAAGAGGCAGCCCAGGGAATGGGAGAAGATATTCGCAAATGACACTACAGACAAAGGGCTGATATCCAAGATCTATAAAGAACTCCTCAAACTCAATGCCCAAAAAACAGATAATCATGTCAAGAAATGGGCAGAAGACATGAACGGACACTTCTCCAAAGAAGACATACAAATGGCTAACGGACACGTGAAAAAATGTTCATCACTAGCCATCAGGGAAACTCAAATCAAAACCACATTGAGGTACCACTTTATATCAGTTAGAATGGCCAAAATCAACAGGACAGGAAACAACAAGTGTTGGAGAGGATGTGGAGAAAGGGCAACCCTCTTTCACTGTTGGTGGGAATACAAATTGGTGAAGCCACTTGGAAAAGTGTGGAGATTCGTCAAAAAAATAAAAAAGAGCTACCCTATGACCCTGCAATTGCACTACTGGGTATTTACCACAACAATACAGATGTAGTGAAATGAAGGGCCATATGTACCCCAATGTTCATAGCAGCAATGTCCATAATCGCCAAAATGTGGAAAGAGACAAGATGCCCTTCAACAGATGAATGGATAAAGAAGATGTGTTCCATATATACAATGGAATATTACTCAGCCTTCAGAAAGGATGAATACCCAACTTTTGTATCAACATGGATGGGTCTGGAGGAGATTATGCTGAGTGAAATAAGTCAAGCAGAGAAAGTCAATTATCATATGTTTTCACTTACTTGTGGAACATAAGGAGTAAAGTGGAGGTCTCTAGGAGAAGGAAAGGAGAAGTGAATTGGGGTAGATTGGAAGGGGAGATGAACCATGAGAGACTGTGGACTCTGAGAAACAAACTGAGGGTTATGGAGGGGAGAGAGAAGGGGGGATGGGTGAGCCTGGTGGTGGGTATTAAGGAGGGCACATATTGCATGGAGCACTGGGTGTGGTACATAAACAACGAAACTTGGATCACTTGGGGAAAAAAAAACAGGCTCCATGCCTAGCACAGAGCCTGATGCAGGGGGGAAAAAATGTAACTATATTACAAATATATGAACTAACCCTCACTGAACGAGTATGTGAAAAAGATGTTTATTTAAGTAATTTGGAAAACAAATGGAATCTACCTGTAAGACTAAAAGCAAAAGTAGCTTCATGTAAGTAATGAACTCTAGTTCATAAAGTTGTTTCCTACAATGTTTTGGGTTAACACACCTGACACCACTATACATGTGTACAACAATTAAGTAAATGAATGGTGGGTGTTAGTGGTCAGGTTTCCCACTTTTGGAATGGAAGGTTCTAGACAAGCAAAGGGAGAAGGCTTCAATGACCCATGTGGTAATTGATTATAATCAGAGACATTAGTATGAAGTCATGTTTTACCTTACTGTAGGTAGATGATATATTACAATAAATATTTATAGTTATATAAATGTTAATATGTATGCATATATTTCTTTTCTGTTAGCTGAAAGTGCCTAGAAGCAATGTCATCCTAGTAGCAACAAGCATACTAGTGCTCAGATTTTGGTTTCTAGTATGATTTTCTAATAAAAATATCAGGCTTCTTGGATAAATAGTTTATTATAGAATTGAGGCAGTAAACACATATGAACTTGGAGCATTTTGTAGAGTCAAAAAGTATTTAAACACACACACATACAATGATGTGGGTATATCCAAGGGACATAACAGCCAACTGAAAGAACTTCCAATGACTCAAGCTGGAACAATTTTACGAATAAATAAGTAATGTTATATAATAACCTAAACTATAAAATAAATATCTCTGAGACCATACTGATATAAATAATTGAATAAACAAACAAATAAATAAGAAAAATCTCCCATGCAGTAGATTTGCAAACTATTGTAGCTACTCCACGATCAAGAAGAGGGTGCATAACTCTCCACTTCTTAAGTATGGGTTACTCATAATGACTTCCTTTCAAAGAGAGAATATAGAAAGGCAGAAAAAGGAGTACCTTTATTGTTGAGAAACACTACTTCAGGTCATCAAGGTCAACATTGACAGTGATAAATTATGTTGATAGTATGTACCTTTGATGTGATGTGGTGACATTAACACTTTAATTCTGTGGCCTTCTTAAAAACCTAGAACCTCAGCCTAACCACAAGAAAAACATTAGACAAACCCCAAAAGAAAAAAATTCTATAAAATACTTCCCTACTCTTAAAAACTGTCAATGTTAAAATAAATAAATAAATAAATAAAAACAACCTGTCAATGTCATCAAAAAAAAGGAAAATCTGGGAAAGTATCACAGCCAAGAGGAACCCAAGTAGATGTCATGACTGTTGGGCCGTGGGGTCCCAGGAACTGAGGAAGCCACAAGATGGCCACTGACCCACCATCTTACCGTCCCACCCCGGGAGTTTCTTGGGGACCTCCTGCCCTCATCAGCTTCCCCATCTGAAAAGACCGCCAAAACCAGAACTTAGCCAGGAAACCGAAAGCTAAACTCCACCCAATCCCCTACCAATTATGGTCATGTTCCCCCGTTCCACCCAAACCCAATAGAAACCCATGCACATCCTCTCTGGGAGCGACTTCCCCCGACTCCCTTCTCTCGGAGTCGTGGCACCTCACTGAGGGTGCCTCTATTAAAGCTCCCTTCATGCCTGTTCCGTCTGGTGTCTCGCTTAATCCGCCGTTACTGGGAGGGCTACCGGGAAACCTTACAATGACTAAATATAATATGGTATCCTAAATGAGATGTTGGAATATAAAAAGATAATTAAGAATTAAGGAAATCTAACTAAAAATATAAACTTTAGTTAGTAATTATGTAGCCATTGGTCCCTTAAATGTGACCCAGTATCTCATACTACATGTAAGATGCTACTAAGAAGGGTAATAGTGATATTTTTTTTAAAGATTTTATTTATTTGTCAGAGAGAGAGAGAGCACAAGCAGGCAGAGTGGCAGGCAAAGGCAGAGGGAGAAGCAGGCTCCCTGCCGAGCAAGGAGCCCAATGTGGGACTCTATCCCACGACCCCAGGATCATGACCCGAGCCAAAGGCAGGTGCTTAACCAACTGAGCCACCTAAGCATCCCTTAGATGTATACATCTGTAAAAGACCTTATACATCGACTATTTCAACTTCCTCTTTTTACAACACAGAAAACTGACCCCCAGAGGACATGATTAAATCAAGAACTCACAAGTCTAGAACCCTTGTCTCTACTACTGAATTTTGCCATTGTGCCTGTTCCCACTGAGAAATTTCAGTTTCTTCAAAATTCAAAGTGTGAAATTCATTAATAAATATGTAAGATGTTTATAACATATTTTATAACTCCTTTTAATATAACATGTTAACTTGAATTCTTCCTAATGTATGTTTTGACAAGTGTGTTGGGTTTAAGGAAAGCCATAAGTACTTAAAAATCATGAACTTAGTTTTACTCATAAGAGAACCATTTATTCAGAGTAATGGTAAAATAAGTCATGCTGCCCTCTGAGTCAATCTTCTCCAGGAATAACTTTGCAAAACAAGCCTGACTTTCAGAAGAGACCTTTAGCTAAAGGAAAGAGTGCTCAAAAAATACCCTGTGCTTTTTTTTTCCTGTTAGAGAAATAAATATCCTAGGAAATTGTAACCCAAAGGAGTTACATGAATTCCTTTTGGTAATATATTAAGTCAATGGTATAATTCCTTGTTAATCCATCTAGTTTATATTTCTAAATTCTGTATATGTGATAATCATACTAAATCACTCAAATATGATTCTGACATAAAATAAAATTGGATATATTAAAACCCAAGAAATAAAAGAGATCTTTATTGAGGGCTTCACAGGAAAACATGGAGCATGCCTTCTCTTCTTTTAATACATTTTTTAATGCCTATTGTGACTTCTTCCATTAAGTATTTTGAAAACTTTTGTTCCCAGAAATAAAAGTAATGAAATGATATGATACCTCATAAACCCTATAGAAATATTAAATCTATTTTGCTAGATTAGCCAGTAGATAAAGCATTTGATATGACTCAATTATTTTCATCCATCTGTTCAATATTTGGGGAAGTGACCTTCCTAATCATCTTTTTCTCTATGAAACAACAAAGAGAAAAATTCAGCAATTTTCATAAAGATAAATAATAAAGGAAGTAGATCATTATTAAGCCTAATGAACAGTTCTTAACAAAATGTTTCTATAATTTGAATCTAAATATGATCGACTACTAAATGACAAAACAAAACCAAAAATGTTATTTTTAAATGTTTTAAAAGAGAAACCTACTTTGTAGGGCTACTTCAGCTTCTGTTTTTCTTACCATTTTCTTATGATACAGACTCTATAGACTTACATCTGATGTAAAGATCTTTTAAGAATACTAATTAGGTCTTTTATGTTTACTTCTTTGGTAATAAGACTATATTTCTAGGTGACTTAGATGAACAGTAATTTTAATACTTTCTAAACAAAAATTTAAGAATTAAACCTCAGAGTTCTAAGTCTTCAATATTTTTTCTGGCTCTACATGAAATCAATAAAATATTGGGGTTTTTTTCCCCACAAGTGGTCTTTCTATTAATATTATTCACTGATTTGCTCGCTTTTTTCCCTGTCCCTAGAAGTCTTGATTATTCTATCACCTTGTAGGTTATTTTACTGATACCAAATGAGTTATATTATTTTCTCCTTTTAATTTTTCTTCATGGCTTAAACTGGCCACAATATCCTTTGTAGATTTTATTCTTTTTTCATACCAGGACTTTCTTTCCCTTCTTTAATTCAGCAAATCACCCTATAACATCATGGAGTTCACATTACACACTCAGTTTAAGGATCTGAAATAACGTACAATATACTGAATTTTATTTTAATTTTGCTCAACTTAATATTTTAAGATGCATAGGCCAATTCTAGTAAAATGTGTGAAAATCTGGTTCATTACAATTTCATGTGTGAAAAAATGGGCTTAATAAACTACAACCATACTGGAAAGGAGATCCCCTAAAAATGACATGCACTGATTCTTCCAGATCATACAAATGGGCTGACTGAAAATCCTGAATACTCCTGAAATTCCCAGCTTGCTAGGTAATAAAATTAAATGAATGATGCACATGGTCAGGCTGACCAGAAAAGACTGATGGAGGTATTAAGTTGTTTTCTCTTTTCCTCCAAAAGCTGAAGTAAATTAACAACTGAAAATACAACATAGCCTTTTCCTTTTCCTTCCTCCCATCACTCCCTAAAGTAAGGTTTCCAAGCTGACTAGCTTGTAATTGTTTAAAGCCAAAATTAATCATTCACATTTTCTGCAATGATGTGTGTGCGTACATGCACATGCGCACACACTTAATATGATACAACTGATTTAGGTAAAATGTAAAATAAAAGCTCACCAAAATCTTCTTCCTGTGATGGAATACCAAATAATTTATTTATTTTATTTTGTTTATTATTTTTTTAAAGTAGGTTCGAAGCCCAGCTCAAGGCCCAGTGCAGATCTTGAACTCATGATCCTGAGATCAACACCTGAACTGAGATCAAGAGTCAGATGCTTAACCAACTGAGCCACCCAGGAGCCCCTCAAAATAATCTATTAAAGAAAGAATTCAAATATAAATTAATCACTTTTATAACAAACATGTATTGACTATTTTACATTTTATACATTATTAATTATTTTTGTGGGGATAAAAGGATTAAGGAAAATTTTGCCAATTAAGAAACTTAAAATGTAGTTGAGCACAGGAGCTGACTTGGGCTTAAATTAATATATTATGGGATAGAGAATAAGTGACTAAGAGAAGTATGAGGAAAGAATTGTGGTAGCTTAGACAGAAGAATTTGTGTGTGTGTGTGTGTGTGTGTGTGTGTGTGTGTGTTGACAATCTGAGGAAAAATTTTAGCTGAATCCTGAAAGTTCACTAAAATTAGAACATATGAAAATGATAACATAAAGACATTTCTGGCATTTAATAGAGCATGGAGGAATGGATGCAAAAAACACATATATGAAACATATTAAAGAAATGAAATTTGCCAAGAGGGTTGAAATGAAATGGAATGGTGGAAAGTAGAGTTGGGAAGGCAAATGGGTCAGATCATTTGGAAGTCTGAATTTGTAAGCAATGAAACTAATAAGCACTATTCTGTGGGCAATGAGAAGTTGATAATGATTTTAGGATAAAGGAGTAACCTAACTGCAGTAAGCATCAGGATGACAACTTTGACAACAGAGAGTAAGAATGGTAGAGAAGACAAGATGCAGAATATGCGTTACTTTTTTTTTCTTTTGCAGTGAAAGAGAGATAAGAGGGCAGAGACTTGGTTAGAGAACCACGGGAAGATTTTGTTATCTTTCATTTGGGTTGAAAGATACAAGGTCACTATTGGCCCAAATGGTGGAAATTGAAAAGTATCACCATTAGATGTAAAAAAGAAAGATTTAGAAGAAGACACCATGAAGGAGAGACAGTAATAATTCTCTCACAAATGAACCATACATGCTTGCAAGATTCTCCAAGATGGAAGAAGGGAAAAGAGTTGATGGAGGATGTTTCAATGTTGGTGGCAGTGCCTCTGAATTCTCCCACCACTCCTGGGTGAGTCTCTGGATGGAGGTGAGGGCTGAGAATGACCTAAAACCACCTTAATTCTCTCTAGAATTCTGAGGGTCAGAAGTCTTTGGAGAAATTTCTCATGTCAGAGTCATGTGTTAACAACAGATTAGGAATGACAAAGTCTAGTATCTTGGTCAGAGAGTGTAATATCCACACCCTGAATCCCCTGAGTCCTGAAGCCTAAGTGTCACTGGAAAGCAGCTGAACCTTCTCCAGCTGAACTGTCACTACCAGAGACTTAAGAAGTTAGCTGAGGAGATACCATAGTGAAAAATTGAGTGAACATTTGAAGACTATGATTGGGCACAGATATCACGGCAAAATGAATGGGATGAATGCTATCACTACATTTTATGGTTTCTGCTGATTAACTTCTGCCCCTCACTAAAGACCACTACCTCTTTCTGCGGTATTCATACTTCCAAAGGAAAATACTTAATTTGTTCAAATGGAATTTAAGTGTAAATATTATTGAAAGGTAGAATTTGAGAAATGAGAGACCCATGTATAAGTTTTTTAAACACATAAATGGTTATAATGTAATCCACAAGATGGTGAAGTACATTTTGTAAACAGATAACAGACAGTGAAAATACAGATAAGGGTGACCCACCAAAGGAACAAGTGATACTTGCTGAGGAAGTCACTAAGGGTTGTATTAAATTGTCAAAGTGAGCCAGTTTCTGTGATGCTTTGTCAACGTGAGATGAGGCTTGATGGAAATACGCATTTTCCTACAGAGGTTACAGCTTACTGCTATAAACACAAAGGATAAATTCTGAGCAAATCTCACCAGGAGATATGAAGCTGGATGATATTCTGTGAACCAGGCTTCTGTAGTCTCCTCAGTTCTTCAAAGAACTATGTTTAGATTGGAAGTGATAGTATTCAACCTGTCCCAGATGAGATCCTGCCAAATATTTTATACCCTAACAATATTAGCTTGAAACATTAGTGTATTTACACATAACTAGCAAATACTGCCTTTAGCCAATTTCATCACCTAGCTTCTTAATTCTGGGTTCAGTTTCTTATACTACCACCCATGGCCTCTTCATATATTATCCATAAGTTATATAATAATGTCACACACAAAGGACCTCACACTGCTACTATATGACAGTGACCAGATGGTGAGGAAGTGAAATCAGTTCAAAGCCTCGTTGGAGCTGAGCACTGTGGGTCTGGTTAAGGTAAGTTACAGGGCTAGCAATATGCAAGTTTAGATTCTTGTCTTCCTTCCTCATTTGTCCTCCATTACTTACTGCAAACAGTGTTTCTTATCTTTACAAAATGGATATCCTCAAATAACAGAACTTTCCTCTCCTTACCATCTTTCCTGCAAAACCTATCAACAACTTACTTCTTTTGAAGAACATGGAAATTCATTTATATTATTTTATCCCCATAATTACTGCTATCTGCTAATTTTCAGCAAACTCTTCCTCTTCTGTAATGGTTTTAGTAGTACTTAGCACAGTCAATGTGAATTTTGATACACAAAATTACATATACAAAAACATAATATTTTTTATTTTTCTAAAACTAAATTTAATTTTTATTTTTGAATCTTCTTTCCACCCAAAACCACAAAATGTAACCATGTCACCATAAGAGAATAATGAAATTCTTATGTGGGGCCAGCCACAGCATTGACCAGACTGAGGAGCCTACACTCACAGGACACCTGGGTGGCTCAGGTCATAATCCCAGGGTCCTGGGAATGAGGACCACATTGAGCTGTCTGCAGAGCAGGGAATCTGCTTCTCTCTCCCTCGCTCTCCCTCTATGTTCTCTCTCTCTCTCTCTCTCTCTCTCTCTCTCTCTCTCAAATAAATAAATAAAATCTTTAAAAAAAAAAAAAAAGAAGTGGGCACTCCTTTCCCTGCTGAGCTGCAGAAAAGGAAAACATCAACCCAGGAAAAAGGAGAGGGAGGGGCAAGATATCATTTTTTTTAATGAGTTGAAACCTAATTTAATCTGGAAATGACTAGTGTTACCTAGTTTTTTATCTCATAAAATAACTGCCTCTAGTGGTCAATTTTACAGCAAGACCTAAAAGATGTGATTCAGGAAACAATAGGAAGTCTATCCCTCACCCCACAATAAGAATACACTTCACAATTTATTACAACCATCTTCCAACTTCATTTCCTGGGCTTGTGTTATTTGGAGATATACATACTGTTCAAAGAATCTTATTTAACTACTCAGTGATATTGGTGACATTCAAAAACACATCAATAAGATTATTTGTCCATTCTATTTATCTCTCACTATTTTAGTCCCTCAGCTGATCATAAAACAATAATTCATTTTCTCTCTACTTTCCGATCTCTTATAAATCGAATCCTACTCTCTCTTCACTGCTCTTCCCCAAAACCTTCATTATAACTGAAATTATATTACCTTTAATACAGGAAATAGGGTCTAGGAAGGCAGGCACCTTTTTTCTGTTTTACTCACTGTTCACAGTGTAGAAAAGTGGCTATTATCTCGTATGTGCTCAAAAATGAATGTGTATCTTCCCCCCACTGCCACATTCATATGGCATAAATGTAGCGATACTGCATACTTTCCTCTTCATGGTACAAAATTCATTTTGGAGATTTACACAGTAGTCATTACAACTCCTTACTGTTTGGACCCCACTTACATTTCCTCTCATTAACTATTCTACACATACGAGAAACTCCACCTTCTTGGCAATGCCCCAACTCTCTTGACACATGCCTTTTCTTTTACTGAATTCTCTCTCCACTAATCTCCTATTTAAAACCCAATCAATCCTTTAAGATCTTGCTCAAATTGGGCTATAAGTCAATACAATTAAAGTTCTGTAATCAAATACAAATCCATCTAATGTTTAATTCACCTAAAAAGTATTCGAAGAATTCATTTTGCTAAAATATAAAACATTTTCTATGTAATGAGTTAATTTCACCCTTTGAGTATATTTGCACATATATTTGTATTTTGTGTACTTTTGAATATTTCAAAATTTCTTAACTCTATTTATTTAAAGCATCCTGTAAAGCCTTGATTCTACATTAAGTTTTATTTTTTGATTTAATGTGTTATATTGACAAATTGTAAAGTTTTTATTCATTTTGGATATTTTCAAACATTTTCACAAATTTTAAGCAAGATCTAAATTAATATTACATATTTTATAAGTACTAATAGAATTTTTACTTCATTCCAGGTTCAGATAATCCCTTTTGTGCAGCGCTGACTAATCTAAATGACTTTTGTGCAGTAATAATTTTCATTCACATTTAATGAATAATAATAATAATAGCATTTGAATAATAATAACATAAAAGTAACAGTAGATAATTCAGGATATTTCAGAAATAGCATAAGTTACATTAAACAGATATTTTAATTTGACCATAAAAATACAGATATAGAAATATAATTATACACATTTACTACAGTATATACTAAAAGTCTATAATACTTATATATTTCAGTATACCTAGAATATATCATAGATAAAAGCTTAGAAAATAAAAGTAAAATGAATAATAAATATAAACATACCAACCATGAAAATCACTCATAACTTTAGGTTATCTTCTTTCAATTATTTTCCTATGCATAGGGTGTTTTTCTCACCATAATTTAAATCAGTCTATATACATATACCTAGTTGTGTATCATGCTTTTTACTTAATACTTATACTACTTGTTTTGCACATTTTTAAAATGACTTCCTTAAACATAAATTTAGTGTCATAATTGAATACCTCTAAAAATTCCTAATGAGTCAATCTAGAGAAGTTTACCAAATGAGGCTGAAAGGTTGGCAAACTTTCCATCCTTGTAAAAGATGTTCTTTATTTTCATTAGATTTCCTTCTTACCTTTAGAGATGTTTAGCCCTCTGTTTATCTAAAGTGATATATAAAATTCTACTTTACAAAATTTTAATTTTGAATTCATCCATAAAGTAATCTATCCATTAATCAGATTTTTAAAATCATGTTAGCAGAAATGAAATTTTTAAAAAATGTACTGGGTGCACAGAGGGGTTGGTTGGTGGAGTAAACATATCAGTCATGTGCATGGATCATGGCCATTAATAGAAAATGACTGGAAGATGCACAGATAACAGTGCAGTCTGTCATCACATGCTGCACGATCTGAGGAGTTCTTAACATCAGACACTTGAAGTTAAAGTGATAATTATATAATCAAATAACACTGTAATCACTGCACACAATTCCAAAAATAAGCTGAAAATTCATGACCTAGTAAACAATGTGATGTGGTGTTTAAGGGATAAGGATGGGTTAATTCAGGGTGCTCTTGTGTTCCATGCTAACTCCAATGAAAGGAAAAAAATGACATGCAATAAGCCAGAGAAGATATATTTGTTTCACTATATATATCTCTTTAGATAGAGTTGGAAATTTGTGGGCCTTTGAAATGTTCTTTATGGGCTCATATCTTTTTTTTTTTTTAAAGATTTTATTTATTTATTTGACACAGAGAGAGAGATTACAAGTAGGCAGAGAGACGGAGAGGAAGAAGCAGGCTCCCTGCTGAGCAGAGAGCCCGATGCGGGCCTCGATCCCAGGACGCTGAGATCATGACCTGAGCCGAAAGCAGAGGCTTTAACCCACTGAGCCACCCAGGCGCCCTATGGGCTCATATCTTCAACAACGTTTAGTTTTGTCCAAGATATCTTTCCTACCTTATTTAGAAAAGGGCAATACTAGTTAGCACTCATAAAGTTACAAAGTCTCAGAGAACCGAGGATGATGCCAACCATAACACATTCTTCTACCAGTTCACACCTGAATCTAATATTTGGTTCCAGTGTTTGCTTATAAGTGCTTTATTTATGTTAGATATTTGCGATGCTTTTTTTACTTACAGTTTTCAAAGAAGCATTACAAAGAGGTTAAGAAGGTAAATAATACATAACTGTTTAAATGAAAAATCTTTGCCAGACCACAGTCCTTAGCAAAACTGCAACCTTAAAATTTTGCCAGACTAGAGGTTCTTGTTAATCAATATTTAATCTAGAAGGCCCTTGTTAGTCAATAGTTAAGCAGTACCAATATTTTAAAAACCAATTATTCACAACCTACTTTTTAATCCAGCTGCAACATTCAAGGAAATATATTTGGTTCGCAGATAGAAAACTTATATAATGAAGAGTTCTAAGAAATTGGAGATAATGTCCTACAAAGCATTGTGTATAATATATTTTTGCCTAAATCCAAGGAAAGACCTAAAATTCCTCCTACTTAAACATGAGGCATTCATCAACAGTGCTAAGTAAGGCACATATATACTTCTGTTTTGGCTTTAGCTTTTAAGGTGTTAGTGTAGTCTGTTTTCATAAGAAGGTTACATCCTGAATTTTCAACATTTATGGGAGAGTATACAAAAGGACATAGGAACAAAAATATTACAGCAGGACTAAAACAGTCCAGGTCAGTTTTTTTTCTCTTAACTAAAAAAAATTATTAAAAACACCTACTATTCTCATGAACAAGACAATAAGAAATGCATAATTAGAAGATGGACATAGCTATGTTCAAATTAAGACTATGAATTAAATACAGCCTGAAAAAGATCTTAAGTTCTTTCTAGACAAAGCAGAAAACCCAGGAAAAGGTCTACATATGTATGGATACATATGGATACATGACTATAACAAAAGATACACTGTAGGGAAAAAGAGAAAATAGTCAATAAATTGTGCTGAGAGAAATAGTTAACCAGAAGGAAAAATAAATTGAATCTCAATCTCAAAACAAATAAAAAAACTTATTTTAGGTAGATTAAAGGCTTAAATATGAAAGGCAAAACTTTAAATCTTTTAGGAGAATATAAAAGAAAAAACCCTTTGTTGTTTACACCGTGTAAAAAAGGGTTATTTCCCAAGGAAACACAAAAAATACAACCATTAAAATTTTAATAAATGTGCTTATGTTAAAATTTGTATGGAACCAGAAAAGACCCCAAATCGCTAAGGAAATGTTGAAAAAGAACAACGAAGTTGGGGGCATCACGTTGCCTGATTTCAAGCTTTACTACGAAGCTGTGATCACCAAGACAGCATGATACTGGCACAAAAACAGACACATAGGCCAGTGGATCAGAGTAGAGAGTCCAGATGTGGACCCTCAACTCTATGGTCAAATAATCTTCGACAAAGCAGAAAAAATATCCAGTGGAAAAAAGACAGTCTCTTCAATAAATGGTGTTGGGAAAATTGGACCATTTTCTCACACCATACACAAAGATAAACTCAAAATGGATGAAAGACCTCAAGGTGAGGCAGGAATCTATCAAAATCCTGGAGGAACATAGGCAGTAATCTCTTTGACATCGGCCACATCAACTTCTTTCAAGACAGGTCTCCAAAGGCAAAGGAAACAAAAGCGAAAATAAACTTTTGGGACTTCATCAAGATAAAAAGCTTCTGCACAACAAAGGAAACAGTCAACAAAACAAAGAGGCAGCCCACGGAATGGGAGAAGATATTCGCAAATGACACTACAGACAAAGGGCTGATATCCAAGATCTATAAAGAACTCCTCAAACTCAATGCCCAAAAAACAGATAATCATGTCAAGAAATGGGCAGAAGACATGAACGGACACTTCTCCAAAGAAGACATACAAATGGCTAATGGACACGTGAAAAAATGTTCATCACTAGCCATCAGGGAAACTCAAATTAAAACCACATTGAGATACCACTTCACATCAGTTAGAATGGCCAAAATCAACAGGACAGGAAACAACAAGTGTTGGAGAGGATGTGGAGAAAGGGCAACCCTCTTTCATTGTTGGTGGGAATGCAAGTTGGTGTAGCCACTTTGGAAAACAGTGTGGAGATTCCTTAAAAATTTTTTAAAAAAAGAGCTACCTTATGACCCTGCATTGCATCACTGGGTATTTACCCCAAAGATACAGAAGTAGTGATATAAAGGGCCATATGTACCCCAATGTTCATAGCAGCAAGGTCCACAATTGTCAAACTGTGGAAAAAGCTGAGATGCCCTTCAACAGATGAATGGATAAAGAAGATGTGTTCCATATATACAATGGAATATTACTCAGCCACCAGAAAGGACGAATACCCAACTTTTGTATCAACATAGACGGGTCTGGAGGATATTATGCTGAGTGAAATAAGTCAAGCAGAGAAAGTCAATTATCATATGGTTTCACTTGTGGAACATAAGGAATAAAATGGAGGACATTAGGAGAAGGAAAGGAAATGCAAATTGGGGTAAATTGGAGGGTAAGATGAAAGATGAGAGACTGTGGATTGTGGGAAACAAACTGAGGGTTATGGAGGGGAGAAGGGTGGGGAATGGTGAACCTGGTGGTGGGTATTAAGAAGGGCATGTATTGGGTGTCTGCGTGGCTCAGTGGGTTAAAGCCTCTGTCTTCGGCTCAGGTCATGGTCTCAGGGTCCTGGGATCAAGGCCCACATCAGGCTCCCTGCTCAGCAGGGAGCCTGCTTCCTCCTCTCTCTCTGCCTGCCTTTCTGCCTACTTGTGATCTCTCTCTCACTGTCAAATAAATAAATAAAATCTTAAAAAAAAAAAAGAAGAAGAAGAAGGGCATGTATTGCATGGAGCACTGGGTGTGGTGCATAAACAGTGAATCTTGGATCACTGAAAAAATAAAATAAAATAAATTTTTTTTAAAAAGGGCACAAGGCTGAAGATAGAAATAATTTTCACAGCTGTTACTGTAATTTAGACATGATACTTAATGAATTTCATATTTTAATTGAATAAAATACAAAAATTCTTGTAAAAAAGTTAAATTAAAAATCCTATTCAACAAATAATAACCTTAATAAATTCTCTTCAATAAATAAATTCCTCTCCATCCTTCCTACAAAAACAAAAAGCAAAAGAAATTACAAGTTACTAATTCAGGTCAGGTATTTATAATACATATAACTGACAAATGATTCATAAACCAGAATTTATAAAGAAAATATTCAAATAAGTTTTCAAAAAAGACAAAAAGCTAACAAAAGGATGAGTAAAAGACATGAATAGGCATATCACAGAGAAAAATCCCAAATGATTAATAAATATATGAAATTATATTCTATTTTGGTAATCAGGGAAAGTAAATTAATACTGAAATGATTTATGTGTACTAGATAAGAAAAAAATTACTTTGACAATCCCAAGCTTTGGACAATTTGTAGATGGACAGGAACTCTGATATACTGAGGTAGGAATGTAAAATGATACAGCCATTTTGGAAAACAATTTATTATTTTGTAATGAATAGTCACATAGCCTGTAACCCATCAATTCGACTCCTTGCTATATACTCTGGAGAAATTCCTATAAATGTGTATCAAAGGCAAATACACACACACACACACACACACACACACACACACACACACACACACACACAAAGAGGTCTTAGTGTCATTGCTCATTACAGAAAAATATTGGAATCAACACTAACATCCATGAACAGAAAATGAATAATATATTGTGATATGTTCACAGAGTTGAATATCACACAACAATTAAAAAGAATGAACTGGAGCCACATGCAATAGAATGAATGGATCTTAGACACATAGTTTTGAATAGAAAAAGCAAATCACAAAAACTACATATATAGCATGATATCATTTTATGAAACTAAAACACAGGCAAAACTAAATGATGTATTAAAAGACATGTGTGATGAAACAATTTTGACAAATAGATAAAAAGCAGTAAACACAAACATCAATATACTAGTTTTCTTCCATTTGGGGTAGAAGGAGAGATAGGAGAATGCAATAGTGAAGAAGCCATTTACATGTATGTAACATGTAATCTTTATCAAAAATCATACAACAAAAAATCCTGACCAATCATTATAGCCTAATCAGAAATAATTAGGATGCCAAATCAATTCCAAACTTACCAAACTAATTAAATAAAACAAACTAGTGTTACCTGTCTTTGTTTCTCATTCTTTATCTGGAATTCATATGCATAGTTGTGTAATATCACATTTTTATCACAGTTTATGTATCTTTATTTTGTGTTTTTATTTTCTTTTCTAAGCATACTCAACTAAGGATTCATAAGAATTTTATTTTTGTAATTTTTCTCTAGGTTCTATTAAAAATCCTTAAATATATCTTCTTACTTTTAATTTTTGATTTCTTAGCCAGGCTAGGTTTGATTCCCAATAATCTCAGTCCTCGATGATTCTTTTCTTACATAGTGCACGTACCTTCTCTCCTAAAGATTGCTCAGGTATCCCAGGGTACAAAAGGATGTGTTGCATGTACCAAGAATTACAGTGAGGAGATTTAACATAACCGCACAGTTTAGGCAAGAGAAAGGCATAGGTCCTAAACTAATGGCAAGATTACAAAAGTTTTCCCATACTACTAAACGCTGAGCTCAGCCCCGTTAGAGGGCAAGAATTCACTGGAAGACCTGAGGTAAATTCCCCAGTTGAAGAAAGAACAAGAGAGAGATCAAAAAGCTCCGTCCTGCTTTGGGCTGTTAGTGGGAGGATAAATAAGCAGAGCAGTGACTAGCAGAGTAGACAGCTCTATGAAATGACTCTGATTGGTTTGCTCACAAAGAGGGTACACTACAATAGAAAGTGGATGGATTTTTAGAGCTTCCGTTCTTTGGTTTCATCCTTTAAGAAATATCTGTCACAAGCAAAATGATTCCTTTAACACTAGTTGTGATCAGAGACAACAAAGAACAGTAAATGTAAGAACAGCAGCAAAGAGGCACAATTACCGCATTTGTTATGGTAACGGACTGTGAGAAGCTGTGATGATGGGACTTCAGAAAACCTCAGTATCTTTCATTTCTTTGGTTGACTTTTGTTGCCTTTTTCCAAATCACAGAACAAAAAGTAAGCCCTAAGTATTATTACACAAGATACTTACATGTTAAAGCTTTTTGGCCTGATTCATTAGTTGGATATCAGTTTAAATGCCCTTTCTTAGTGTTCCCACAGTACCCATAACTCCCCCATTGTAGCGCTTATCCATATTCGCAATAAGAACATCCAACTGACAGAGTCTTTCATCAGAATGTGAATTCAATGAACATAGCAATCATATCTCTATTGCTTTCCATGCTATCTTTAACGAAGTTCCTGGAACAAGGTAGTACCTTAGAAAATATTTTTGCATGAATGAGTAAGTGAAAGCATTCTAAATTCTACTTAAACACAGCATGTTAACATTAAGCCTAATTTATTTCTAAATTATAGTTAGATAGTTTTCTGAGACTATCAGGCACATGTAATATCATATATTCAATTTATCCAAGTACTCACAATTTATACATTGCATCCTTCTAGTGATGCCTCACACATCAAAGTTTAAATAAAATACCCTTGTGTTCATGCATTATCAGTCTGAGTGTCCGCACATGGAAATCCTGATAAATGCTAACCTATAGCACCACCTTAGATCATAATGAAAGAACAAGAATACAGGGTTTAAGAGCACAGGAAACCCATGGGGAGTCTTAATCTTACTAAAAACCCTTAATCATATACCATACTACCTTTTCAAAAATAGTAATGTTTTAAAAAGCGTGATTTTCATTAGATGCAGTTTTAGGTTTGATTTTTTGTTTGTTTTTTGTCTTTGTGTTTCATAATGATTTTAGAAACAAACCTTCACATAAGATGTGACTGTGTCCTAGTTAAGATCCATCAAAACATGAATTTTAAAAATGTTTTCTCTCTACTCATTTAAATTATACCAACCATTGTACAGAATACTAGATCCTATTCATTCAGCTTTTATTCACAGTTCCAACTACAAATACAGCTCCTTCTTCTGAAATTATTTTAATATATTTTGTTTACATAACCCTTTGACAAGACATCCTGATGCAAGAATGAGTTATTTTACAAATACATGTTCTCATTCATAAAATCTTGGTATAATGCCCATCTCTGCATCTTCCAAACACCCAACTATGTGATTTATGGAGAAGGGGCATTGACTACTTGCTCTGAGTTTGTATTAGGCAACTGACAAAACCTAATGTAAATTAGCTTGTACAAAAGTTATTATAATCTTTTGATCCATATACGAGGAAAGTTAAGAAAGGACTTGGCTTCAGGATGACTGGATTCAAGGATTCCATGATTATTGCCTAGAAACTTTTACATTTCTATCCAGTTTTCATCTCTGCTCTCGTTTTTATTCTTAGTTTTCTCAATATGATGGCCAAAATGGCTTTCATAAATCCCCAATTCCACCCTCTGTTTTAAAAAATGCACATAAGGTTCATACCTACATTTCAATCACTGTTAATCTTTACAACTTTAATGTAAATTTCATGTGCTTATCATATTGCAATAAAGAATCCCTCTAAAGTACTCAGTATTATGGTGAAACAGAGTGTAAAAATAGATTTGTAATAGAATCTAAACTCTTGGGGCACCTGGGTGGCTCAATGGATTAAGCCTCTGCCTTCAGCTCAGGTCCTGATCCCAGCATCCTGGGATCCAGCCCTGCATCAGGCTCCCTGCTCAGTGGGGAGCCTGTTTCTCCTTCCGCCTGCTGCTGCCCCTGCTTGTGTTCCCTCTCTCACTATCTCTCTCTGTCATAAATAATTAAAAAAAATCTTAAAAAAGAAAAGAGAATGATTCTTTTTTATCAAAGCAATACAGTAAATAAAACCTTTCTCATCACATTCAAGTTATGTGATGGCAGAGAATAATTTGCTCACTTTCTTACCTGAGATCAATATGCACCTTTGTTTTTGTGCATGGAAAAATTTGTATGTTTGTTTAAAATGGAATGTTTCTATGTGTTGCATTTTCCTGGAAACATGAATTCCTGAGGTAATTAGGATAGAAAGTCATAAAATCAGCAACCATAAAAAAGAACTCATTTTTGCTTATGTATAGTTATTTGAAATTTCCACAGTCACAGCTTAGGTTATTATTTCTATAACTTGGCTGTTTACATAAAACAGAGGCTTATTGTTCAAAAATTAGTATCTATTTTTCTATTGCTGCTTCTCTTTGGAGAACTGTCTCAAGGATGAAGTACAGGAAGCATAGTCCCAGATGGCATATATATTGACACTGAACCACAGAAAACATGTCCAGAACTTGCCATCCTGATAAGTGCTCAGATGGCAGACATAAATCAGACTACAACACATATTTTTCAGCTATTATCCGCTTAGGAATGTACCAGGCATACTTCAATATGCCACACAATCTAGAGCTGTCTTGGGTCTTCCCAGTGAATGGATCAGAACAAAGATGGCATGATGGGCAAACAAGTGATATCCCAAAATGAAGAAGGTAACAAGGCAGCCAAACCAGGATGAAAGAGGCCTGGTCTAAGTGGAAAGTGTGACAAAGTAGCTCAGGTGCCATTTCTCCCCAAATACTGTCAACAGTTCCTAGAGATCAGAAACATGCCTGAAAGGTGGCTATACGTGTAACCTCTCCGATTTGAGAAGCAGTGCATTTATCAAGTCTTTATTTCAAATTATGTTACCCCTTTCCAGGAAGGCACCATTATTCCCCTCCTCTTGCATTCTCTTTTGCTAATATCCACAATCCTAAATTCATCAGTGCAGAAGACTATGGAAGATGGAGCCCTGAATGCAGAGGACAATCTCTCTGCTTTGGAATGATTGTGAGGCCTCATGCATTTCCGTGGCTTTGTGATCCTTCAGAGGGTGCATTTCCTTGGGCATAGGGAGAAAATTTATACCTTCACTTAGTATTTTGATCCATCTTTCTTAAATTAGAAAACTAAAAAGCATGAAATTTCATGAGTGTATTTTGTGTCATGGATTATAAATATTAAATGTGTTATATAGAAGATTACATGATGTATTAGTTTTCTATTGCTGCCAAAACAAACTGCCACAAACTTTGCAGTATAAAAAACCCACATTCATGACCTTAGAGTTCTATAAGTCAGAAATCCAACAGGTCTCATCAAAGTGTTAGCACGCTGCTTTCTTATCTGGAATCTCTAGAGAGAATCCATTTCCTTGCTCATTCAAGTTGTTGGCAGAATTTAATTCCTTATCATTGTAGAACTAGCATTTCCATTTCATTGGTGGCTATTCAAAGGCCACTTGATTTTTTGACTCATGGCCCCCTTCTTCCATCTTCAAAGCCAGCAACTATGGGCCAAATTCCTCTCATGCTTCAAATCTCTCCTACTTCTTCCCTTGTTACATCTCTTACTGAGTTTTCTGTCTTCCTCTTCCACTGAAGAGTCCATGTGATTACACTAGACCCACCCAGGTAATTCAGGATAAAATCCCTTCTTTAAGTCAGCTAATTGGCAACCTTAATTTCAACTGCAAAATCCCTTTTCCTATATTCAAGTTCAGGGGATTAGGGTGTAGACATCATTGGGGGACCTACCACACACACTTACAAAATTCTCTTTTAAAACATTTACTCACATAAAGACTGATTTTTATGAATCGGCACATACAATAACCTCAACCAGTACTAGACACACTGTTTTCCTATAAAATGTCAATTATTATTTTCTTTGTTGGAAGTATCCACTGTTAAAAAAGAGACAGCACGCCCAAAACAGAGGCACTTGTACTAAACCCTGTGTCAGCAAACGAAAACTTAATACTCAGCCTAATTGCAGTTTTCCCCCCCAGAAATGTAGCCTTTAACTAGTCAGTATGGCATTACCTGATTACTCCTATAGATAATCTGACCAATAGACCCCCCCATCCATTCCCCTTAGGAAGATCCAATCTTTGCTAACAATTTTCTCTTTTCACCCTCTTTCTCCCCCTTAAAAATTTTCCTTTTCTACAATTTAACAGAGCTCCTTTTTGTTGTTAGATGGGATGCTACCTGATTCATCAATCATTAAGTAAAGCCAATTAATCTTTAAATTTATTCAGTTGAATTTTTGTTGTTTAACACTAAGATGGAACTAAGTTTCTGTTACCTTTATTTCAATCCCTGAAATTTCTCAAGGGATAAACCAAAACAAAAAGAACTGTTGACATTTATAAGTTATTACTTTGCTTCATTCATTTAAAGAATTCATAAACCTTTCCAAAATCTTGAAAGAGTCATCCAGAAGGCACCCAGCTAATGTCATCCTTTCCGCCCTACCTCATATATTTGGCAAACATTACCTAACTTTAGCTATTCTAAGCAGATAGGAATCTTCATCTTTCTTTAATAACAATGAGGCTCTACAGACTCTTAAATATAGGAAACAAACTGAGGGTTTCTGGAGGGGAGGTGGATGGGGGATGGGGTAACTAGGTGATGGGCATTAAGGAGGGAACTTGATATAATGAGCAGTAGGTGTTACATGCAACTGATGAATCACTAAACTCTACCTCTGAAACTAATAATAAACTAGTGTTAATTAACCGAATCTAAATAAAATAAAAATTTAAAAAGTAACAATGAGGCTCTAAAGCTTCAGTCTATCCTTTCTTGCTCATGATTTTAATATTTTATTGTCAGGATATCTTTCTTGGTATTTCACCCCAAAACTCTATGATATAATTTAAAGCTTTCTAACTTCCTCTTTTGGAAAGTAATGGATTTTAAATTTAAAGTGCTAATGAAGTTTTGTAATTTCTTCTGATCTCTTCTCCCTCAAAAGTCTTTTAAAAACCCAGAAGTTTCTTATATTGAGGTATGTTCCCTCTAAACCTACTTTTTGAGGGTTTTTAATCATGAACAGATGTACTTTGTCAAACCATTTTTCTTCATCTATTGAGATCATTTGGTTCTTAACCTTTCTTTGATTAATGTGGTCTATCATGTTGATTAATTTGTGAATAGTGAACCACCCTGGCAACCCAGGAATAAATCCCATACAATCATGGTGAATGATTTTTTAAGGTATTATTGGATTTGGTTTGCTACTATTTTATTGAAAATTTTTACATCCATGTTCATCAGGGATATTGGCCATACTTCTCTTTTTTTTAGTTGAGTCTTTATCTGGTTTTGGTGTTAGGGTAATAGTGGCCTCATAAAATGATTTTTTTCCCTATTTTTTGGAGTAGTTTGGAATGGTCTGAAAAATAGGTATTAACTCTTTTTTAAATGTTTGGTAGAACTTGCTTGTTAAGCCAGCTGGCCCTCGACTTTTGTTTTTTTGGGAGTTTTTTTTTTTTATTACAGATTCAATTTCTTTGCTGGTTATTAATCTGTTCAAGTCTTATATTTCTTCCCATTTCAGTTTTGATAGTTTATATGTTTCTAGGAACTCATCCATTGCTTCCGGGTTGTCCAATTTGTTGAAAGACTCCACCAAAAAATTGCTAGAACTGATACACAAATTCAGGAAAGTTACAGGGTACAAAATCAATATCCAGAAATCTGTTGCATTTCTACACACTAATAATGAAATAGCAGAAAGAGAAATTAAGGAATCAGTCCATTCCATTTATAATGCTTCAAAAATAATAAGACACCTAGGAATAACCCTAACCAAAGAGGTAAAAGATCTATACTCTGAAAACTATAAAACAATAATAAAAGAAATTGAAGATTACACAAATGGAAAGACATTCCATGCTCATGGATTGGAAGAACAAATATTGTCAAAATGTCTGTAATACCCAAAGTAATCTATACATTTAATAAAATCCCTATCAAAATACCAACAGCATTTTTCACAGAACTAGAACAGACAATTCTAAAATTTGTATGAAACCATAAAAGACTCCAAATAGTCAAAGGAACCTTAAAAAAGAAAAGCAAAACTGGAGGTATCACAATTTCAGACTTCAAGTTATATTACAAAGCTATAGTAATCAAAACAGCATGGTACTGGCACAAAAATAGACACACTGATTAACAGAACAGAATAGGAAACCCAGAAACGAACCCACAACTATATGGTCAATTAATCTTCAACAAAGCAGGAAAGAATATCCAATGGGAAAAAGACAGTTTCTTCAACAAATGGTGCTGGGAAAGCTGGACAGCAACATGCAAAATAACAAAACTAGACCATTTTCTTATACCATACACGAAAATAAATTCAAAATGGATAAAAGACCTAAACGTGAGACAGAAAACCATCAAAATCCTGGAAGAAAACACAGGCAGCAACCTCTCTGACATCAGCTGTAGCAACTTCTTTCTAGATTTGTCTCCTAAGGCAAGGGGAACAAAAGCAAGAATAAAGTGGTGGGACTCCATCCGCATAAAAAGCTTTTGCACAGCAAAGGAAATAATCAACAAAATTAAAACACATCCACAGAATGGGAGAAAATATTTGCAAATGATATATCTGTTAAAGGGTTAGTATCCAAAATATATAAAGAACTTATAGGAGCACCTGGGTAGCTCGGTCAGTTAAGCATCCAACTCTTGATTTCGGCTCAGATCATGATCTCGGGATCTTGAGATCAGGCACCATGTTGGGCTCTACGTTCAGCAGGGAGTCTGTTTCTTCCTCTCTCTCTGCTCCTCCCCCTGCTTGTGCTCTCTCTCTCTAAAATGGATAAATAAAATCTTTAAAAAAAATAAAGAAGTTATAAAACTCAATACCCCAAAAATTAATAATCCTATTAAAACATAGGCAGAAGAGATGAATAGACAGTTTTTCAAAGAAGACATACAGATGGCCAGCAGACACATGAAATGATACTCAACATCATTCATCAGGGAAGTACAAATCAAACTACAAAAAAATACCACATCACATCAGTCAGAATGGCTAAAATCAACAATACAAGAAACAACAGGTGTTGGTGAGGATGTGGAGAAAGGGAAACCCTCTTACACTGGTGGTGGGAATGCAAACTGGTGCACCTCTCTAGAAAACAGTATGGAGGCTCCTCAAAAAGTTAAATAGAACTACCCTACAATCCCACAACTGCACTACTAGGTATTTACCTAAAGCACACAAAAATACTAATTCCAAGGGATACATGCACCCCAATGCTTATAGCATCATTATCTACAATAGCCAAATTATGGAAAAAGCCCAAATATCCATCAATTGATGAATGGATAAGGAAGATGTGGTATATGTATACAACGGAATATTACTCAGCCATAAAAAATAATAAAATCTTGCCATTTGCAACAACATGGATAGAGTCAGAGAGTATTATACTAAGCAAAATAAATCAGCCAGAGAAAGATTAATACCATATGGTTTCACTCATATGTGGAACTTAAGAAACAAAACAAACAAGCAAAGGGGGGAAAAAAGAGAGAAAGAGGCAAACCAAAAAATAGACTCTTAACTATAGAGAACAAACTGATGGTTACCAGAGGGGAGGTGGGTAGGGGGATGCGTTAAACAAATGATGGGGATTAGGGAGTGCATTTGCAACCTGAGTACCAGGTACCGAATGGAAGTGTTGAATCACTATACTATACACCTGAAACTAATATTACACTGTATTTTAACTAACTGGAATTTAAATAAAAACTAAAAAAAAACCTCAAAAGTTTCAATATCAAATTAATATCTATAGGAAGCCACTGTTATTAAAATTATATAATACCAAAATATATTTGTTAATAATACCATGATAAATTATTAATGAACAGAATATTTATAAGAGTAGAACTTATTCATCAAAATGACAGTATAGAAGTGCAATTAAGTAACACAAAACTATTTTTGTGCCTCTAATCACAAAGAACAAATCTTGTGTAAGAAAATATGAATTCTATTGACTCCGCCACTAACTTAAGAAATGTGCTTCGGGGACACCTGAGTGGCTTAACTGATTAAGCGCCTGCCTTCAGCTCAGGTTGGGGTTGGAGCATTCTGGGGTGGAGCCCCGTGTTGGGCTCCCTGCTCAACGGGGAGTCTGCTTCTCCCTCCCCCTGCTCTTGGGTTCTCTCTCTCTTTCTCTCTCTCTCCCTCTCAAATAAATAAAAAAGAAAGAAAGAAAGAAAGAAAGAAAGAAAGAAAGAAAGAAAGAAAGAAAGAAAGAAAGAAAGAAAGAAAGAAAAAAGAAATAAAAAAAGAAATGCACTTCAACTGAAAACCGGTGCTGGCTAGCTCTTATGAATTCTTTCTTTGTCAGAGATTGTTAATGACAAGGAAATTCTCCAATTTGGGAGAAGAAAAACTTAACTATGGAAAAAGAAAGAAAGAATTTCCATAGCATTTTATCTGAACTTCTTTGATGAAGCTTTTAACTGAATATACTGTATCATAATCATTAAGAATATGTCTTATCTTCCATTTTTTTTAAAAAGACTTTATTCATTTGCCAGAGAGACAGAGAAAGAGAGCACAAACATGGGGAGCAGCAGGCAGAGGGAGAAGCAGGCTCCCCACTGTGCAGGGAGTCGGATGCAATGTAGGACTCGATCCCAGCACCCTGGGATCACAACCAGAGCTGAAGGCAGATGCTTAACCAACTGAGCCACTTATGTGTCCCATGTCTTATCTTCTAAACTGGAATTACAGAACCATTGATTTGAACCACTCCAGTTCTTACCAAGCACTTACTATAGAGAAGAATAAAAGAGAGTTTCTGCTCTAGGATGTGGTACTCCAATTCGTGGGGTAAAAAGTCTGTATTGGAAATATTCATAGATGCCACCTAAACTCAGAGGCAGCTAACCCTATCTGATTACTAAAGATGTATGGAGGAAGTTAACTCCTGTGGGTATTCACAATGCATCCCCCCGCCCCCTAGTTAAACACAAACCCCCTTGGGAGAGGTCAATTATAAAGCAAAGGAGTGACCAGAACAATGCCTGGCTAGTTAAGATATGATAAACACATTTTCCTTGGGAGAAGCTAGTTTAAAAGCAAAGAAGGAGTAACAAGAAAATTGAGCCTCCTCTTAGATTTCCGGGATGAAAACAGCCAGATCCTATTTGTGGCCCAACACTATCTCCCAGCAGACAGGTTAGATATAAATCCTTAATAGTCACCTACTCCTTGCCCGCAAGCCACAAACTCAAAAGTTCTAATCTCACAATGCCTATAAATGTCACTGCTCTAGTTATTGAAACATTACCTTCCTTTCTGATCTTGAGTCTTTGATAACATGCATAATAAAAATGGAGGTAGAGTTTGGCTCAGGACATTTCACCGGTATAGTGTCTGGTCCCCAGGCCCTCTCTTTTCTCCTACTTGAGTGTCTGGAGTAATCTTTTCTTTCACCATCTCAGGGTTTGCTGGCCAGACCGACAAAGTTCAACAAGTTTTATAGCCAGGTGAAGAAAGACAAGGGAGCAAGGTAGGTATCCTTGTAATGGGAAACAATGTAAGTAAAGGAAGGGAGATAGAAACATCTTTTTAGAGGGATTTTGAGGAAGCTCACAATATTAGGCAAGAGTAAAAGATAAAGGTGAAGATGTAGACAAGAACTGGACACTGGAATAGAATTATATGAAATTCTTTTAAGTGATTCCATACTGCTCTATCCATGCCAGCACTGGGCATGTGTATTTGGATTTTTTTTCCCCTCAATTTAATAGCTCCCTAAATTACCAGAGCTCCACCTCTCCCTAGAAAACACGCAAAGCAGCACACCTTTATTTTCCTTCCCCACTATAGGCATTTGATGTGGGACTGAAAGCCTGTTTTTAGTCTCACAATCCCTTTCACTATTTCTCTCAGGGAGCCTAAGGATACTTGTGAAAATGGAATTTGTTAGGGTTTCCTTTCTTATACTAGAATTCTTTGGGTAGATATACCCAATGTATCTGTTGTTCTGTATATACTACCCATTGCGTCTCATACATATAGTACACATTCAATAAATATTAATAGAATAGAAAGCAAAAGGACCAGTCAATCAATCAATCAATCTTGCCTGGTGCATAGTAAAGCACTTAATAAATTTATTTTAAATATGAGTGAATAATAAGTATACACAAAGTTAATACCATGTAAAAAATGTAAATTATTTTGAGATTAAACTGCTAAAAAAGTATGAGACCAGTATAGGAACAGAAATTATTAAATTCTAAGTAATGTGTTTGAGGTAAGTGGTCTAAAAATTAACAAAGGAAGACAATAAAGTCCAAGAAAATATATGAGGAAGTGGAAACTTAAGTTGTATCTTAAAGGATAGGTAAGCAGTGATATCAAATCACTCTCTATATTATACAGATAAATGGTGGGGTTGGGGTAAGGAAACTTAGAACATGTTTATGACAAAGGCCCAGGAACAAAAATATACAGAGAACATATTTGAGGATCCCAAGTTATCTGCCTCAGGTCTCCATCTTTAATAGAGTAGTCACCAATCTTTGGTAGATTTACTCCATTCCACAGTTTCCATGGCCATAGATTCAAAGGCTTGGAAATTACAGAGATTTTCCTCTGCCACAGACCTTCTAACAGTGTCATCAATTACTTTTACCCAGGGCAATGACACAGTAACTGTTCTATGGTTCAACTGAGATTGATAATATGCCTCACAGATCTGGAGATAAAGACTTTAGACCAGTGATTTATGGATGTAGATTCATGCGCATTTTTTCCAGTATCCCACAATAATGCATTCACTATGCAGTTAGTCTTTTGCTGTGAAATGTGGGAAGATATATTGGACAATACATCAGACTGAGCATAGCAACAAGCCTTTTGCTTAACATGAAATCATGATCCAATTTCTGCAATAAAAAGTGATTCAGAGATTCTCTGCAGTATTCTGTATTCAGAGAGCTACTGAAATGAAAGGAGATTATATATAATAAAAGCAAACAATGAAGAATTACTCATAAGCATAAGTTTGTGGGGAATGATGGCACACCTTTAAGTACTATAGTTAGATTAAAACAAGAATTCAAAAAAATCAAAAGACTAGACTGGAACAACAGGTATGAACTCGAAGATACAGTTCATTAGAAGGTCTATAAAACCAAATCCCTAACTCTACTGTCAGGAGAGAAAATGAGGGACAGACATACACTATTTTAGAACACTTTATCTATCTATCTATCTATCTATCTATCTATCTATCTATCTATCTATCTATCTATCCATCTATCTATCTTCTATCTATCATCTATCTATGTAGCTCTCCATCATTTGTCTGTTATTTATCTATTCATCATCTACAATTTTAACTTACTGCTTTCTGATATTGCTTTACTTCCAAAAGATGCCAGCCTACATAATTCCTAGAGTAAAAGTTTTTGCTTTGATGTTAAAAATTGCCTTATTGGTTCTATTTATTTTACATTCACTCTAGGTTTTAGTAAAAAAATTAATATGCACATTATTTGATTATACTTCAAACCAGTGTAGCTATGCTTTCCACATTTTACTGAAGAATTATATGGCTATGAGTAGTTTATGAAATATGCACCATATATATATATATATATATGGCTATATAATGAACCTGGACAGAAATCACAAAATGGTCTAAAGTATTCTTTAATGAGTATGTCTTAATTATTCAAAAGATCAAAACATCCAATCTTCTGTATCATCTATGATAGTAAAGTTTATATAAGACTCCTAAAACTACTGAAAATGCATTGAGCTTTCAGAGTATTTTGTCTCATAACTGCCTTCATTAAATTTATTATTCTTTCAAGTTGCTGCAACAAAATAAGTGAAATCTCTCCTTTTTGTTAAATTTAAAAAATCATTGAACTATATCCCCAACCGTATTACTTATATATTTCCGCATAACAATATTCACATAAACTTTGCAGCTAAAAATGATACAAATCTATTATTTCATAGTATCTGTGGGTCAGGAATACAGGCAAGGTCTAGCTCAGTCCCCCGCAAGTGTCAGACATGACTGTGTTTCATCTGGGGTCATCTGAGGAAAGATCTACTTTCAAGCTTTCAGTTAATGGCAGCTTTTAGTTTCTTGTGGACTACCAGACTAAGGGTCTCTCTCTTTTTTTTTTTTTTTTGCTTTCATTTGTTCCTTGCTGTGTGGTCCTGTTCATATGGCATCTTACAACATGGCAACTTGTTTCTTCAAAGCCAGAGAAGAAAGTCTTTCAGCAAGATGGTCATTTCAATCTCATGAAACATAACAATGCCCATTCTATCACCTTTGACATATTCTGTTGGTTAAAAGCAAGCTGTAATGTTTTTAATTCAGATAAATTAAAACTTAAAAAAACCCATAATCAAATCCCTCAAATATGCTTACTGACATACTTGGAATAGACTAAATCCACACCATGATTACTAACAGTTGCCAAAATATCAGTGGCTTGAAACAAAAGTGTTTATTTTTCACTTACACCAAATGTTTCTTACAGGTCAATTAGGAACCTAATCAGAGTTAAAATCTATTTGACAGCCACACTATATCTATATGCATCTGACCAATTTTCAGAAATATATATATGAAAAATTATCTTTCAAATAAGGTAAATTATTTGTGAATAACTTTATTGAAAAATAAATTTCATACAAACATTAAACTTCACTTTACATTTTTCATTTCTTTTTAACTTTATTTTTTCAGTGTTCCAAGATTCATTGTTTACGCACCACACCCAGTGCTCTATGCAATACGTGCCCTCCTTAATACCCATCACCAGGTCAACTTACAAATGATTTTGAGGAACATTCCTATTGAATAGAATTACTCATAGACATCATAAGCAATTATCTTTTGATACTAAAATTAAGTCAGTCATGAAAATTTCCTGAAGATCTTTAACAAAGATAGACATGCAACAGATTCATTAATTTTTTAAAGAAAAATAGACATGATAAAGAAATGAGGAATTACTAAGATGATTTATATTCCTTCTTGCCTGTATGCAACTGGGTGTACTAGATAGCCATACCATCATTCTTTCAAAATGAAAGTTACAATTATGTAACTTCAAAATTATACTGCGATTAGAATGGGCTTCTAGAAATAAACACTGCTTTCTTTACATAAAATGATGATGACTGTTTCTGTTCAACTTGAAAGAATTATGCTGTCAAACAGTCTAAATAGCATCTTCATTTTATTAAGTGACTGCTTCTCTTTGGGAATACTAGCAATAAAATTTTCTAGCATTGAACAAAATTATGTAAGAAGTAATTATAAAACTTGACAGAATGTCTACCTTATATAAATCTGCCCAGGCAATGACTGAAAACAGAATTAAATGCAGTTTATCTGGTCAGACTGATTACATTAAAATGTTAAAACTATGAATGATGCCACAAATTTTTAAAAAGTGCCAATAGAATCAAAGCTATGGAGCTATGACTTACAGGAACTGCCTATATAAAACTTAATGTTTTTGAAATAATTCAGGTTCTGAATTTCTCTTTTCAGAACCTACTTTAATATAGTAATAAAGTTTATTATTAATTACCAGGTGTTAGTGTTCCTACTTTATTAATTAGTCATGGCACCATTTTTGTCTTGGCCAAAGTAATTGAAGTTTACAACCTAATCCTTACCACAACACCATGTGATGACCAAGGTTAAAGACTCAGCAACTTTATACAAAGTGTATAAGCTAGAGAGATTAAAACAAACAAAATGAGCAAAGCCATGGGACTGGAAGAATACTAAAGAGAGTCACTGTACTATGAGGAGAACTTAGAAGTCATTTCAAGGAAGCTAATCTGGTAAAGAGGATAATGAGAAGTGTCCATAATGGTAGCATAATTAAGTAGGAAACTTGTAAAGATAAATGAAGCTTCCATGAGTGTAAAGTGGTGGTTCTCAAAGTGTGGTCCTCCAAACAAAGTCATCAGCATCACCTAGGAACACATGGTAGAAATGCAAATTCTCAGGCCCTCAGACCTACTGAAACATAAACTCTGGAGTAGGACACAGCCGTCTTTGTTTCTGATGATTCTGATGTACTCTGAAGTTTGAGAACCACTGATATAGACTCTTGGAAACAAAGAGAGGAAAAGAGAAAGGGAATGGTTCACATGTTGAATGCTACTGTGAACCTGAGTAAAATGAAGATATGACAGTGTCAGAGCATAGAAGTCACTAGATTGTTATGCAAGGGACACAGATGTACATACACTAGTCCCTGTGATGTAATTATTAGGGAAAGTATAGAAGCAATCAGTAGAATGCACAAGTTCCCTTCTATTCATTATACCATGAGATTAATACTAGAATGTTTGGACAAAACATGAAAAGTGCTACATGAGAAGAGCCCTCTCCCTATGGTGCTGCATATATTTATAAGACACATGAGAAAATTCAGGGAAGTGTGGTCAACCATGCAATAGTGCAAGCTTCCTGGCCAGGGATATGGCCTTGTAAGACAGTAACCTAGTTAGGAGAGGTCACATACTAATTCCACTAGTATGAGCTGGAGAGGCACCCTACGTTCTTTTGATGAGTTTATTCAGTGTGGCTGAGCCAACTGTCGGCCAAGCCACTTAAAAGGGAAAGAGAGAGGGCAACTAGGACCACACACCAAGGTAACCCAAAAGACAAGAAATAAGTATCTACTCTGTGACCTTAAAAGCAGCATATTCGGACAAAAGTTTGGCTACATCAGAAGGAAGTAAAAAGTGTTGGCAGCTCAAAAAGATGTGGGGCAGGATTTTTTTTTTTAATATGGGAGATACTACCATGTTGGAATGCTGGAGAGAATAATTTAAGTGGAGAGGGAACACTAGTAATGCAGAATTGAGATGGTCACTCAAGTTAGCTAAGATGTTTGAGTTGATGAGCAGAGACGGAATCTAGAGAACATGTGCAGGAATTGTCATGAAGGTTGAAGTAGGAGAGGAGAAAAAAAAGCATCTGGATTTGAGTGTTTTGTAGGCATTTATTCCTATCTGCTAACTGGATATCTCAAGGCTTGGATAATTGTCCTAAGGATTAATGGGCTGATGATACAAGTAGTGTTAATGGTTCTTTCTGGACCATTGCTTGGCTATTTAAGTCACCAATTTTTCTGTCTATGGAGAGACAGAGAAGCAGCATTAGGTCTCAGGGTATAATCACAGTAAGATGATGCAACACCAGCTGCCATACCCTTAGGAAGTGTGTCCAGGGCTCAGTGTGTTTACAGTAGTCCCCTTCCAGTTCTATACATTATTATGTAAAGACCACCAATGCAGTGACAAAGATCAGACTCCATCCACATCCATGTGCTTGAAAGCAAGGACTGTTTCTTGACTCTTAGACCAGTAATCTCCAATAAAAGAATGAGTCATATTCCTTATTAGACAATGATCACCATACAGGGCATGAGTCACTTCTTCAGGTCAAAATGCCAGAACAAAAATTTCTTTGTTTCCCTCTCAACATTTCTTCCTTCTCTTTTCTCCCACTTATATGGAGATGGTAAACAAAAAGGAAATGAAAAAGTGTGATACTAAGAAAAGGTGAAATTTCATATTGAAGACTCATCTTTTAGAATATCCTGGAGTTAGACTCAGAGCTTATATGGTGACTGAGTTAGAAATGCCTAAAAACAGAGAATATAAAAGTATAAAATAAAGTGCTATAATCCTAGCTCTTATTATCTCTGGATAATAATAAAGGCAAAAATGTTGGGGCTGTATACTTGATCTTTAGAGAAAAAATTCCATTTTCATTTCCCAATAAACTGAAACCCTCCATAAAACAATGTTAAGGCAAAATTTTTAAGTGTTTTTTTGCAGTGCTTCATATATGCTATGGCCTGTTTTTATAGTGATTTATTGAATGTGATAAGTGAAAATAAGCCATAACACAGTTTGCCTGACAGAACCATCTTACCAACAATTATAAATCACGTGCAACCACCTGAAACATAACACACTGTATTCTGAGAGAAATACAACTGTACAGGACATTACCCTCTCTGATTATATAATTTATAGAAAATCAGCAGTACCTGGAGCATGAAATAAAGTCCCTTATTATTTTATATTGCAACACTCTAAAAGCAGAAACGCAAACTGAAATGCTCAATTCTTTGATATTGATGTCAGGCTCTCTGTGAAAGTTCAATGACCTGAGGAATTAACAATGAAGATTAATGTCCTATTATAGTTCAAGATAGACTTGTTGCTCAAATAAAGAGTTAAATTTTTCCAGTGTCTGCCACGGATAGTTAAGAAGAGCATTTCTCTCATTTGACTTTGCTAATCATAGAACTATGCTGACCGACCTACCATAAATTCATGCTGACTATTTTCAATTGGGTTCTCAAAGCTACTTGACAATCATATTATTCATTTCTAAATGATAAATTAGTCCATTCCCTATAATTCAAATTCCAAATCTTCTCTCATCTTCTCAAATCCTCTTGCCTTTCTCATACACTCTAGATCTTCACGTATCCTTGCCTTTTTGTTTATTGAAGACTTTTTTTTTAGAGTGTACTCTTTAAACCCCACCCCCTATTTTGCCCATCCTCCCACCCATCTCCCCTCTGATAACCATTAGTTTGTTCTCCATAGTTAAGAGTCTGTTTCTTGGTTTATCTCTCTCTCTCTTGTTTTATTTTTCCTTTGCTCATTTGCTGAAGACATTAGTTTTAAAGACTATTAAGCTGAAGCTCTCACTTTACTCATTATTTATCTATTCATTAAGTATTCTTTGCTTGTGTCTCAAAAAAAGAAGTGATCTATTTTTCCAATGAATTCCTACGGCTTTTTTTTTTCACTGATACAGTACTTATTATATGCTTACTGTGTTACAATGATCATACATATGGTTATATCTTCTTTCATATTATAGATTTCTTGTGTACAGAAGTCATACCTAATACAAATGAGTATCTCCCAGAAGGCCAAGCTTTTTATACTAACAATTCTCAATTAATATTTGCTAAATAAATATATTAAGGAAAAAATAACAATTCCCTAGCTTCCATCTCCTTGATCTTTAGTTCAAAATAAAAACAATGTAAAGGTATTCTATAAACTGTGCAATTTATTTATTTATTTATTTATTTAATTTAAAATCAGTTAACTAACATATAGTGTCTTATTAGTTTCAGAGGTAGTTTAATGATTCATCAGTTGCATATAACACCTACTACTCATTACATCAAGTGCCCTCCTTAATGCCATCACTCACCCTACACCCACCCACCCCCAGCAACCCTCAATTTGTTTCCTATAGTTACAAGTCTCTTATGGTTTGTCTCCCTCTCTATTTTCATCTTATTTTATTATTGTTTCCCTTCCCCTATGTTTATCTGTCTTGTTTCTTAAATTCCACATACCAGTGAAATCATATGATAATTGTCTTTCTCTGACTGGCTTAGTTCACTTAGCATAATACCCTCTAGTTCCAACCATGCTATTGCAAATGGTAAGATTTCATAATTTTTGATGGCTGAATAATATTCTGTTGTATACACCGCTTCCTTTCCATTCATCTAATGATGGACCATCTGGGCTCTTTCCATAGTTTGACTATTGTGGACGTTTTTCCATTTCTTTGAGTCTTCCTCAATTCCTTTCATAAGTGTTCTATAGTTTTCTGAGTACATACCCTTTACCTCTTTGGTTAGGTTTATTCCTAGGTATCCTATGGTTTTTGCTGCAACTGTAAATGGGATTGATTCTTTGATTTCTCTTTTTACTGTCTCATCACTACCGTATGGAAATGCAACTCACTTCTTTGCATTGGTTTTATATTGCCATTTTGATGAATTCCTGTATGAGTTCTAGCAATTTATGGGTGGAGTTTTTTGGGTTTTCAACATAGAGTATCATGTCATCTGTGAAGAGTGTAAGTTTGACTACTTCTTTGCTGATCTGGGTGTTTTTTATTACTTTTTGTTGTCTGACTGCTGAGGTTAGGACTTTCAGTACTATGTTGAACAACGGTGGTGACAGTGGTCATGTTCCTGACCTTAGAGGAAAAGTTCTAAGTTTTTCCCTGTTGAGGATGATATTTACTATGGGTTTTTTGTATATGGCTTTTATGATATTGAGGTATGTTTCCTCTAACCCTACACTGCAGAAAGGTTTAATCAAGAAAGAATGCTGTATTTTATCAAATGCTTTTTTGGTATCTATTGAGAATATCATATAGTTCTTGTCCTTTCTTTTATTAATGTTATGTATCACATTGATGGATTTGCAGATGCTGAATCACCCTTGCAGCCCAGGAATAAATTCCACCTGGTCGTGGTGAATAATCCTTTTAATGTACTGTTGGATCCTATTGGCTATATCTTCGTGAGAATTTCTGCATCCACGTTCATCATGTCTGTAATTCTCCTTTTTGGTGGGGTCTTCATCTGGTTTGGGGATCAAGGTAATGCTGACCTCATAGAATAAGTTTGGAAGTTTTCTTTCCATCTCTATTTTTCAAAATAGCTTCAGAAGAATAGGTATTAATTCTTCTTTAAATGTTTGGTAGAATTCTGCTGGAAGGCAATCTGGTCCTGGAGTATTGTTTTTTTTGTTTGTTTGTTTGTTTTTTGTTTTGTTTTTGTTTTGTTTTTTTTTGGAGTATTGTTTGTTGGACCTTTGATTACTGTTTCAGTTTCTTTGCTGGTTATGGGTCTGTTCACGTTTTCTATTTCTTCCTGTTTCTAGTTTGGTAGTTCATGTTTCCAGGAATGTATTTCTTCCAGACCACCTAATTTGTTGGCATATAGTTGCTCATAATATACTCTTGTAATTGTTTGCATTTCTTTGGTGTTGGTTGTGATCTCTTCTCTATTATTTTCTATTTTATTTATTTGGGTCATTTCTCTTTTCTTTTTGCTAAGTGTAGCTAGGGATCTACTGATATTATTAATTCTTTCAGAGAATCAGCTCCAACTTTTGTCGCTCTGTTCTACTGTTCCTTGATTTCTGCTTTATTGATTTCTGCTCTAATCTTTATTATTTCTCTTCTCCTGATAGATTTGTCAGAGAAAAACAAATACCATATGATTCTACTAATAAGTGGAATTTAAGAAACAAAACAGAGAACATAGGCAAAGAGTAAGAAAACTAAGATAAGATGAAACCAGATAGGGAGGCAAACCATAAGAGACTTAACTACAGGAAACAAACAGAGTTTCTGGAGGGGAGATGGGGAGGGGAATGGAGCAATTGGGTAATGAGTACATCATTACTTGATGTAATGAGCAGTGGTGTTATATGCAACTGATGAATCACTAAATTCTACCCTGAAACTAGTTATACAGTATATATTAACTAAACTGAATTTAAATTAAAAAGAAAAGAAAAAGAAATTCCTCTCAGTCCCACCTCTCACTCCTGACACTGCTATCTGCTTTGTTAATGTACAATCACAGCTCCTCATCTTAGCCCTCCCTGCCTCTCTCGTTTCAGGATACAGGACCACTCTGATACTCTCATGAGGGTTTTCATTTGAAACCTCCTCAAAGCAGCCTACAAGTAAGATGGAGTTCATGCTTAAGGGGCCACCCTGCCCATGGAAAAAGGAAGCGATTTCTTCCCTGGGCAAAAAGCTCAGAGAATCATTTCCTATGATTCCTCATAAGATTCCAGAGAATATAGCTGTAGTGTTTGAAGCAGTGGACATTCAGTAATGCACTCCTGTTTTAGCTTTGCCTTCCTCCTCGTTTTACTACCTCATATTACTTTCCTACTTCCTGAGATTATATTTCCAAATTAACCTTCTATATCCAATCCTTGTCTCATTCAAAAAAAAACCTAGGCTCATAAGAGACTCCTAATCTCACAAAACAAACTGAGGGTTACTGGGGAGTGGGAGGGTAGGGATAGGGTGGATGGGTTATGGACATTGGGGAGGGTTTGTGCTTTGGTGAATGCTGTGAAAGATGTAAGCCTGATGATTCACAGACCTGTACCCCTTGGGCAAAGAATAAAAATAAAATTAAAAAAAAACCTTGGCTAAGATATAGTAATATATAAAAATGTAAGGGTACATATAAAAAATATATAAGGGTACATATCTTTTACCCATGTAATTCCATTTTTGGAATTTCTCCAAAGGTGAAAAAGAAGGAATGAAGCAGACACAAAAGATCTATATACAACTATGAAACATATTCCTTAAATGTCCAATTTTCAGAGTGGAATAGATTTTCTTTGGGTCAATACAGCTTAGATTTTTGCATTAGAGATTGTCTTTGGGTCAATACAGCTCTTTCTTTTAGAAAGTCCTCAGTTTGTTTATATCATTAGGAAATCTATAACCAAGTTTTGACATTGCTATTAAACAGATGCCTAAATACCATGAAGACATGGCTGAAGGCCATTGTCTGTGATGCCTATAATGACAGCCAAAACTTTAAGTAAATTTGTACTCTCTTTGTTTATGGGCATGTATTAGTTTCACTAGAAAAAAAGTAAAATAAACCTTTTCAATTTATGATTAATTTAAGGTCCTGTGGAAACTTCTAAGAACCTAAGAACAGAATGTAGGTATGTGTAGTAATTTCATAATTGTTTTATAATTCCTCAAAATTAAAATAGAGTAGTACAACAAATATTTTCACAAACTAGAGCTGATATACATTAATCTTCATTTTTATAAAATAAAATGAGGTACTACTGGGAATTACTTTTTTTTTTAATTTCTTACAGGAAACATGGGTAAAGAAAGTTGAAGTTTATTAGGGTATCACAACAAGAATGCTAGGAATCCTTTTAAAGCTTAAAAATCTGAAATAAGATCAGTTACATTAGCAAATTGTTTCTGCAGACACTTGCAATATAAATAAATAGAATGAAGAGTTCTAGGAGTAAAGATTTTTAAGGCAATTTACCTAGAATAACAATTTAAAAAGTTTCCTTAAGTCAGCTTTCTAGAGAGTTGACCAGTTTTTTTTTTGTTAAATGCAGATAATAAAGTGTCTCTGTAAGTTTTAGTGAAATTCAAACTTCAGTTAGTTATATGTATTCTTTGGTCCTATTTATTTTTTTCATTATGAGTAAGATTGAAAATTTTTAATAATTTTTTGATATTAAGTTATTTTGTCAATTGCCTTTTATGTCCATTGCATAATTTTTTCATTGGGTCTTATTTTCTTTTCGGTTTTTGAGAGTTAATTTTATACTAAGAAAATTATCTAATTTCAAAATATAATTTAAAAAATTTGGTTATTTCATTATTGAGCTAATTGCATCTTGGAGAACATGCTCATTTTATGTTTGTATAGGCCAACTTTTTAACTTTTTGAAAATTATACATCAATACATCTTGTCAAGTGAGTGACAAGTAATTTTCTAATTTTTCAGTTTTTTTAACTTTTTAAGGATTTCTTTACATTATATAAATTTAAATATTTAAAATAACTTGCTGATTACATCTCATATTTTTGAATTTGGGATTTTAGGACATGCTTACACATTACTCTAATTCCTGGAAAGATTAATAACAATAAAACTAGTGTTATACTGGCAGAGGTTGGGAAGATGGCAAAGTAGGAGGGCCCTAAGCTCACCTCATCCCATAAATACAACTAGATAACACTCACATCATTGTAAATAACCCAGAAAATGACCTGAAGACTAGCAGCACAAACTCCACTAACTCAAACTAAAGATAAAGAAGAGGCCACATAGATGAGGGTAGGAAGCATGGAGACAGCAGTAGAGACCTAAACAGACCTCAGGCCATCTGCAGGAGGGAGGGAGCCAACGGTATGGAGAGGGGAGAAAAACAGACCCTCACACCAAGGATCCCACCCAGGGAAGATGAATACCCGTGGCATTTGGCGTTGCAAACTAGAGGGGCTGAATTTTGTGAATTCTTATAACCTGTGGACTTAAAGCTTGGAATTTTATTTCTGTTTTTTTAAAGATTTTATTTATTTTGTCAGAGAGAGAGAGAGAGCACAAGCAGGCAGAGTGGCAGGCAGAGGCAGAGGGAGAAGCAGGCTCCCTGCTGAGCAAGAAGCCTGATGCGGGACTCGATCCCAGGACCCCGGGATCATGACCTGAGCCAAAGGCAGAGGCTTAACCTACTGAGCCACCCAGGCATCCCTAAAGCTTGGAATTTTAAAAATCAGTGGGATCCATTCTGGGAAAGACGGGAGGGTGAAAGGAAGCTAAGTCTTTGCCCTTAAAGATGCAGCAAAACAAACAGCCTATGGAGATTTAGCATAGGAGCAGCAATTTGAAAAATGCCTGGGGCATTCAGAGTAAAATTATTTACTAAGCTCAGAGCTTGGTTAGAGGGGCAGGGTTCATAGAGGGACTTCTCCAGGAACAAAGGAGCTGGCAGGCTCCATTTCCCTCCCCTGTCCCTCAGCATGAACACAAGGCGATCGGCAGGAACCAGCACAGGAGACATACACTACTTAACTTGCTTATACCAAGCCCCTCTCCTCTATGGTTTGGTGACTTCACCCTTTCCAGTCACACTTGCTTCAGTCCCAGCATTGAAGATCCCCTCCCCCAAAGACCAATGCAAGCCTTGCCAACACCACACCTCCCAACCAGGGCACTACTATGTGGGGCTTTGGTTCCAAAGGCAGTGGGTCCCCCTGTCACAGAAGACTTGTGGGCACCTTATAAAAATTGCATGTCCAACCCACATATGCTTTGCTGATTTGCCTCAGTCATCCAGTCCTGGGACAGCTGCAGCAGCAGGTCTCATACTACAAGCAGACCAACAGGCACCTTATTAAAACTATGTGCCCTGCCCCTCCAGTACACTCTTGGCTGGAGTCCATTCAAACCAGGGCCACAAGCCTAGCAGTATGCTAGCAGCCCTAACAGGAGGCAGAATCACTCCAAAGTGACTCCTGATCTTGGGTGATGGGATGATAACCACACATACCAGATGGTGGCAGCCCAAGCAGGGGGCTGGGGGCAGACAGCCTATCTGATTGCTGGCCCCATCCACCAACAAAAACTTCTCAAGGGATAACACTGGGAAAGTGCCCTGCAGTTTGATGTGACTGCATTGGCAAATGCCTGGCCTGACTCAGTTCAAGCCCAACATGGCCCCAGACTGGCCCACTAACACCACAAGGACCAAACATTGCACGCAATAGGAAAAGAGAGCTACTGTAGATGACTAGATGGAAGGAAAAAGTGACCAAGACACAATAGCAGGGGGTGCACAATACAGACAGAAGACACCCCTGAAGTGCCAGGTTCTGGTGAACAAGCAACAGTGCACTGCTCTGCACAACAGGACCTCTTCCTCATAATGCACTACCCTCAAGAACAGGAGACATAACTGACTTTCCCAAGAGAGAAAAAGGCACAAAGAGTTAAACAAAATAAGGAGACAGAGGAATATGTCCCAAATGAAAGAACAGGATAAAATCACAGTAAGAAATCCAAGTGAAATGGAGAGAAGCAATACACCTGGCAGAGAATTTAAAGAAATGATTATAAAGGTACACATTAGACTTGAGAAAATAGGAGAGGACATTAGTGAGACCCTTAACAAAGAGAAATAAAAAAGAATCAATCACAGATGAAGAATACAATAAATGAAATTAAAAATATAGTAGATGGAATAAATAGCAGGCTAGAGGAAGCAAAAGAATGAAGTACCAACCTAGAAGACAGACTAATGGAAGTTTTCACAGTTTGATACTGTGCAGGTGAGAGAGAAAAAAATTATCCAAAATGAGAACAGACCTAGGGAACTCAGTGACTCCATCAAGAGTAATAACTTGGAGATCCTAGTGATCCTTATAGGCATCCCAGAAGAAGAGAGAGAAAACAGGGCAGAAAGTTATTTTGAAGAAATAATAACTGAAATCTTCCCTAATTTGTGGAAGGAAACAGATATCTAGATCCAGGAGACACAAAAATCACCCAACGAAATCAACCCAAGAAGGTCAATACCAAGACACATAGTAATCAAAATGGCAAAAGTAGTGATAAAAAGGGGGGAAATACAGTTACATACAAGGGAAACCCCCTGAGGCCATCAGCAGATTTTTCAGCTGAAACTTTGCAGGTCAGAAAATGGAGTGGCATGATATATAAAAATTGCAAAAAGGGAAAAAAGCAGCAGCCAAGAATACTCTATCCACAAGGCTACCATTCAAAGTAGGAGAAAGATTTTCCCAAACAAAGCTAACAGATTTAAGACCACTAAACCAGTTGATGCCAAAATTCTTGCTTTCTTGCTTCATATGAGGGCAAAAGCTAGGTTCAGTACTAATTTACTGTATTACAACTTACTTTTCTGACTGAGATACCCAGGTGACCCTAGCCTAATTCATTTTTATACAGCCATGTCCTCTCTTCACTATATGGCCATTGATTCTCTTTTATTAATGTTCTACTGATACCTTTGTATCACTTTTAATTTTTAATTAATTTATGTTTCTAATTTATAGCATATTTCTAATTTACTTCAGACTAGATAGTATATTAGCAATAAAAATTACTAAATTTAAAAACATGAAATTATAAAAATGGAATATACATTTGGGATTGCTGAGTATTTTTCTTTCCTTCCTTTTCCATATTAATACCCCTTTGATTATTAAAGTTTGAGAGCTACCCAGTTTTATTCTAATTATTCCCATACCCCCAAAATTCTACTTTTTTAAGAGACTCATGGGGGAAGCTGGCTGCATTCCCATGATGTTAACCAAAAGTGAGGCAACTGCAAGCAGGATAGACCACCATCCCTTACTCATCAGTATGAAGTTCTGGGTAAAGACAGGGGGGTATACTATCCTAGTGTCAACACCATGGAAATATGACCATTATTATTAAGAAAAAAGTCACCCACAAACAAAAAGTAAACTATAATATATGGTTAATAATTATTCTCCCTACTGCTTAAAGGTAGTGGATACTGCATTCATAATTTTAAAATGTGATTTTTATATTTAGTATTATGTTTTTTAACATAATATTGAAGTGTCAACCTAAGCAAGGTTATTCACTAAAAGAAAAGAGAATCAGGGTAGTACCAAGGGTTTGATCTAAAAATTATGTAATCCATCAAATAAGTTAGGATATAACTCAACTTAATTCTCTTTCAGGAAATTTCTTTGTCCTTTAAACTCATGCACTTACATAATCTCTTTATAAAATCCTACACTACTTTATTACATCTCATAAATTAGATTGTTATTTAATATTTGGTGTGAATTCAAAATGATATCACACGTATTTCATAAGCTTCAGTACAGCAGGACTCTTCTTGGTAGTCTGAAACATGCCTAGTATAATGATCTAAACTTCCTGCTGTAATTATCTCTGTGCCCCCATCCCACTCAGACATTCATTAATGAATACACCAGACTGTTCAGGCTTTCACAGTTGTTCCACTCCTGATTGCTAATTAAGAAAAAGCTGGCTTTTAACAAGGTTTCCCTCAGTTCTCTTTCCTTTCCTATTTTCTTTCTTTCCAGATATTAAGATTTTTTATTCAGAATAAACTATTGACTCATGAAACAGACTTACCAAAAAAAAAAACCCTGTCATCTTTATCTTGCTTCTACAGAGAGCTCCAAATTTCCAATTTTCTAATATATAATGATAAATAAGTAGACATAAAAAGCTATTTGTCTCATTTTTCTTCTATAGTGCAAAGATTCTCACTGTGTATCTTTTCTCTGGGAACTGAGTACATTAAAAAGCCTAGAAAATATTTTTTTCCAATGATAAGTTTTTTCAAAGATGAAATTCTCTATCCCAGTTTTATATTTTGACTTATAAGTACTACACGCATTAAATCTTTAGATCCCATTTTTCTTTCTCTTAAATATTCTTACCCCCAAACTCCCATAAACACAGCACTTCTGCAAATATATACTGAACAGCTAATCAGACTAATGATTAGCAAGAAGCTTTATAAAATAGGAAGGGAAAACGATGTAAGAAAAGTAGCAGCGTTAAAAAATACTTCTGTCTAAAGATCTTTTAATACAGATTTATGTATTATGTAGAGCCTACCTAAGCTACATAAGTTATTAGGATATCCCCATCCAGAAGACCATGGTGGAAATTTTAATATTTAAATTTATATAAACAAATAATATTTGTGCATGAGTTCCCAAAAGACAATGATCAGCTGGAACTATGCTGCACTTGTCTTCGTAGCTTTAAGACACTTTAGGGCAGTCTTCATATTGCTTCAGCTGGACTAAGGACATCAGTGGTCTAATGTTTTCATAGACAGTTTTTTTAATGAAACATTTCTGGTATCCATATTCTGTCAAAAATAGGAAAATGGAAAGATCAGCAGTGAAGGCTATGTATTTCAAAATAAAGTGGGAGTGAGGAAGGGGGAAAGCATATGGTGGAAGCATACACTGTTTCTACATGTTTAATATCAAGCAATAGAAGAAGGTTTTGTAAAAAAGAATAGTCTTGTCTGCTCTGCTCATTTATTCATTCCACTTAAGATTATAAACTTTGTTTTAAAAACTTATCTGTTCCTGTTTCCCTATCAAATTAGGAAGGATAAACAGAAAATATCCTAGCACTGCCAAATCTAAATTCCACTTGATTGCTATTTCTTCCCCAACCCTACTTCTATTTCACTACTTCTGTTAAAAATATTAAAAAGTGTTTAACTCCATGCCAGTCATTTTCAATCCTGGCCGCATACTAGAATCACATGGGGCACTTAAAAAATACCACAATCATACCTCCACCCCTAGAAGTTCCTATTTATCATTTGTCAAATGTGTCTTTTGCATTAGTGTTTTTTAAAAAGCTCTCTATATGATTCTAATGGCCATCCACAGTTAGGATCACTGCTGTGTGGACTTTGCAGCCTGTTGATAATGGAGTATATGCACCCTCTGCCCTCTCCTTTCTGCAAATTTCATGAGTGGATATAGTCACTTAACCCAGTTAGGTCTAATATATTTCTTTATAAAATGCTATAGGAGCTATCACCAGACCAGTTCTTCCAGAAGGCAAACTAAAGCAAGGATTATAGTGAAAGGACACATTATAAGCTTGCAGGAACAATCACAAAGGCTGTGAGGAGAGCAGAATAAGGGAGGGAGACAAACTAAGCACAGGTAAATTTTCAGGAAAATTTCCAGACAGCCTGAAACCATGAGAAACTCTGGGGTATAACTACACCTCAAGGTTGATCTCACAGGGAGACAAAGAGGCCTGACTTTTATACTCCTGGACCAATGACTATGGGGCGTTAGGGAATGAGGGAATATTCTAAGAACTTCCAGGTGTCCAGCAACTTCTCCAGGTGAAAAGGCTCCATTGCAATCCTCCAAAAGTCCGAGGTAAGAGGTATTGGCAGGAAAGTACCCAGAACTTGGGGGATGGGTGAAGAGAGAAAGAATAAGGGATCCCAGGGGGCACCTCTGTGGGACACCGTGCAAAAGCATTCCTTATAGTCCATCTTTGCACTCCTAAAGAAGAGAAAGTGTAAGATAGTGGTGGAGGATACAGTGGTGTTGAACTAAAAGATCTCTAAGACATTTTCTTGGTTAAAAAAATAAAGTTATAAAACACTATCTGAAACAAGCCCTTTGGATCTTTATATTCTAACTAATAAATATTTAAAGATTCTACTTTCTTTCTGCTTCAATAATCTTTTTATTCCTATTTTGGTAACTGCTTGACAGTTTGACAGGGATACTAATTAACACCTAAAACTTAATTCTTTCAAGGGAGGTGAAGGAAACACCTTAGAGCTTTAAATAATGAAAGAAAACATGTTTCGGAGTGGCACTTTTTCACTCTTACCAGTCAGAATGCTATGCTACTTGTAAACAAATTTAGAGCCATGTAACACAACCAAAGATTTACATAAGTGAGCATGTATGTAAAAGATACACTTTATATTTACCAAAAATTTATTTAAATATGAGTACATCAAAACAATGACTGCATTAAGCAAGAGGCATCTATTTACAGTTTAGTTTCTGTCATCTGTTTTAATAAGAAATCCCATGAAGGGCTATGTAAGACTTATGTTCAGATGCTTTAGGCTTAAAGGAATTACATTTCCTTACTTTTAGGGAACAACTTTTTTCAGGCAGTTTAAGTCCTTTTGCCAGGGAAGACTATAACAAATGGAACACAACATTTTGACCCAAAATGAAAAATGGTAACTAAGACATTTACCCTAAAAAGTATAGCAATAATCCTAAGAATAATATTTTCAAGCATATTAAATTTGACTTGCTGAGAGTCTTGGAGAAGTACCACTGTTGTACAAATTCATGGTACAACCTCAATATTCAGCCACAGAAAATCAATTTAGGAATCCTGACCAAGTTTTCTAACCACTCCTTGCAGCTTTACACAACCTTTTTAAAAATATGTCACTTTTTACTATTGTCAGAAAACTGCCAAAATGCCTATACTAAATAAATAGGACAGGACTAGAACATGGTCAAAATTTAAATTCTTTGACCACCTTTTCTTTAAATTAGTAATTAAGTGAAATAAATTAACAAGTTATAAGAAGACTGTGTGTGCGCGCATGTATGTGTGTTAAAGGAAAGACAGAAATTTTAAGTATCTATTTACCTACTTTATATCATATACATCATATAAATGACCTAATTTAATACTAAAGAGCCCTAATAGACACATTAAGCATAATTATAGGATAGGACACTAACAATTAAACAGGTAAAAGTATTTATCCTAGGTGACACAGCTACTTAACTCTGAAGTTGAGACTGAAATCTGTCCACCTTCAAAGCTTCTGCTCTTTCCCACCACATCCAGCAAGAAAAAGTTAAGTATGTGATTCAAAAATAAATGAACACCATGAAACTTTCTGCCTTTTCTAAGATCAAAATCTACCTTTATAAATTCTGGTTTAGGTTTAGGTGAATGGGTCAATCCTGATGTCCTTTCTTATCTTTTGAAAATTTTTACTTTTTACATTGCAATGAAGAAAGTCATTTTTGGAATTTCTCTGAAGAGGCATCAGAAAATGCATAAGAAAAATAACGAAGAGTTGCCAGCTGACCTTGTCCTCCAACTGTGTTCTAAGAGCAAGAATGGAAAGAATTCATGCCAGCTTCCTAACATCTGAATTTCTTTATGCCTGGGTAATGAATTCTGAAAACAACCCACACTTTCTTTATTACTTGTATTTCATTTCAAAAGGAAACATAAAAAGGAATAGAAAAACATTGTTTCCTCGATATTTTTTCTGGAATTTGGCAGCGCTGACAGAAGCATTTGTTTCCTAACAAAAACAGACACTTACAATCTCAGGTGTTCAGCATTTTGAAATGACAACCGAAGGTAAGGACAGAATTGTTAATCAGGATTCCAAGAGCACAGACTGTCAGTAAAGAGACTGATTTTGATGTGGAAGACAGAATTCAAGTTTATGTAGATGGTCTTTCTTCCGATATCTTAATTTATGTTTTTGATGAAGAAATTCAGTTTGTTTCACCTTATTCTAGAAGTGTGTTTTTTTTTTTTCATTTGATCTCACTGAAGTAAACAGGCTTCTGTGTAGAACATAGTGATACCTATTACAATTACCTGCCAGGATCCAGGACTTCTCCTAATACTGGAGAAATAAGAGTGAATAAAACACAGCAACCCTGCCCTTCGGGAGACAGATGAAAAGCAAAATACATAAATAAAATATATAGTATGTTAGAGATACCATAAGTATTATGCAAAGAAAAAAACAGGGAAGGGGATCTGAGGGGCCAGGGGCCAAAATCTTAGAAAAGTAGTCAGGGAAGGCTACACTGCGAAAGTGACTTTTTAATAAAGTGCAATGTGAGTATTAGGAAGGGGGAGTATTTCAGGTACGGTGATAGCTAGTGCAAATGGAAACTTGTAAAGCAGCCCAGGAAATGGGTACTAGATTATTAGTAGTGCCAGTGGAAGGAAATGAAGTTATATTACTGAGAAGACAGTTATGTACTCTACTAAACTACAAATACAAATATCTTAGGAAAGTTTTCCTTGTCACAAGTAGTTTAAATTTTTAAACACACTTAAATTAAAAAAAAAAGGAAAAAAAATTTTGGAAGGCCATTAGAGTATTTCAAGAAACCAAGAGAAATGGGACCATGACAAAAGTCAATCTGAAAGTGAGAACAAACTAAATGGTGACATGGAATATTAATTATGAAAGGAAAATCATCATTTAAACAAATTGTCACCTAAAACAATCTCTTGTCTACCTAATTGCTTTCAACTAAAGTGTACTGTGCTGCCTCACCTATGGCTTTTTGCCTTCCTTCTCCACCTTTATTTCTCTTAGCCGTGCCACCCAGTTCCTTATAAAATGGAACAAGGATTGCATTTAGAATCATAATGCCTTGGGCGCCTGGGTGGCTCAGTGGGTTAAAGCCTCTGCTTTCAGCTCAGGTCATGATCTCAGGGTCCTGGGATCAAGGCCCACATCGGGCTCTGCTCAGCAGGGAGACTGCTTCCCCCTCTCTCTGCCTGCCTCTCTGCCTCCTTGTGATCTCTCTCCCTCTGTGAAATAAATAAATAAAATCTTTAAAAAAAAAAAAGAATCATAATGCCTGGATCTCAGTCTCATATCCCCTTCTCACTAGTGCATCTTAGGCTGCTTCACTATCTTAGACCTGTTTTTTCAATAACCACATTTCCTTTCAATTATGTTTTATGACTTCAGTAAATATATGAGAGCTAATTGATGGTGTTCCACCTGGAATTAACTCTTCATAATGAGATCACTCATGAAGGAATTTTAGAAAGAGTAAAAGGAGAATTAAAAATATCTTAGTGCAAACCTATGTTAGAGGGTAGAAGAAAGATTAGGCAGATGGAGAAGAATCAGAAGAGTAAAAAAATAATCAGAGAAAGTAATAGAAGATACAGTCATTAAAAAAGATCTGGAGATCAGCAGTGTCTTCTGAATAGATGTGAGGGTCAATCACTCCGAAATAACCATTAAAATTGGTGACAAGATTATCTGATAACCAATGATGGAAAACAGGTTTGTAGAGAGAAAGAGGGAACAAAGATGGGGTGCTTGAAGTGGAGAAGCCAAACTGTAAGAAGTTTTATAGTGAATGGGTGATGACTATAAAAATGGACACTCATTACTTTTTGGAAAACTTGGTTTAATTTCTTTAAATTAATTAGTTTAATTTAAATTAATTGTAATACTGATCATAATCCTTCTGATAAACTCTGTTTCTTTCAAACATCCGTCCAGTCTAATGCCAACAGTATAGTTCATGGACAGATGCCATGCACAATTAATAAATCCAGACAATGCTATTGAGTGTTCCCTATGATCCCTGAGATTGTCTTCCATAAAACTGTGGCTGTGGAAAAATCCAAATAAGAAGAAGATGCTCTCTCATTGAAACTTTCTGTACTTTCGAAAAGTAATCAGGGAGATTAGTTTAAATAGCATCTTCCCTGCTGTACTCACTCTGGTGGTCATCTCATTATACGATCAGGATACAGGCAGTCGTCATTACCCTCCAAGATATCATTATTTTTAAATATAAGGAATTGAAAGACTCCTCTTTATTTCCCCCTGAAATCCCATAGCTACACATGATCAGAGGTTCAGATTTTTCAGTTATTTGAGAGAAAAGAAAATGACTTTTTAATACCTGAATATCTGAACTTTAAAATCAACTGGATACAAGATTCAAGGTCAACCAATGCAATGGATAATTTTCCATCTTTTCTTTCTCAAACTAAAAACAGTTACTGATTTATCCATGCCAGGAATGATTATCGGATTCTATTTTTTTTCCTAAAAAGGATTATAGTTCTAAACAGCACCGTTAAGTTCTCTCTGTTTAGTTCTTTTTTAATTTTTTAAATATTTTTTATTATGTTATGCTAGTCACCATATAGTACATCATTAGTTTTTTATGTAGTGTTCCATGATTCATTGTTTGTGCATAACACTCAGTGCTCCATGCAATAAGTGACCTCCTTAATACCCATTACCTGGCACACACATCCCCCCAACCTCCTCCCCTCCAAAACCCTCAGTTTTATTCATGGAGTCCACAGTCTTTCATGGTTTCTCTCCCACTCTGACCCCCCCCCCCATTGTCCTCTTCCTTCCCCTAATGTCCTCCATCCTATTCCTTATGTTCCACAAATAAGTGAAACCATAAGATAATTATCTTTCTCTGTTTGACTTATTTCACTTAGCATAATCTCCAGTTCTATCCATATCAATGCAAATGTTGGATACTCAAACTTTCTGATGGCTGAGTAATATTCCATTGTATATATGGACCACATCTTCTTTATCCATTTGTCTGTTGAAGGGCATCTCGGCTCTTTCCACAGTTTGGATATTGTGGACATTGCTGCTATGAACATTGGGGTGCATATGGCCCTTCATTTCACTACTTCTGTATTGTTGGGGTAAATACCCAGTAGTGCAATTGCAGAGTCATAAGGTAGCTCTTTTTAAAAAAATTTTTTTTGAGGAATCTCCACACTGTTTTCCAAAGTGGCTGCACCAACTTGCATTCCCACCAACAGTGAAAGAGGGTTCCCCTTTCTCCACATCCTCTCCAACACTTGTTTCCTGTCCTGTTGATTTTGGCCATTCTAACTGGTGTGAGATGGTATCTCAATGTGGTTTTGATTTGAGTTTCCCTGGTGGTTAATGATGATGAACATCTTTCCATGTGTCTGTTAGCTATGTGTATGTCTTCTTTGGAGAAATGCTTGTTCATGTCTTCAACCCATTTTTTGACTTGATTATTTGTTTTTTGGGTGTTGAGTTTAAGAAGTTCTTTATAGATCTTGGAAACCAGCCCTTTATCTGTAGTGTCATTTGCAAATATCTTCTCCCATTCCATGGGTTGTCTCTGTTTTGCTGACTGCTTCCTTTGCTGTGCAGAAACTTATTATCTTGATGAAGTCCCAAAAGTTCATTTTTGCTTTTGTTTCCCTTGCCTTTGGAGACGTGTTTTGACAGAAGTTGCTGTGGCCAATGTCAAAGAGGTTACTGCCTATGTTCTCCTCTAGGATTTTGATGGACTCCTGTCTCACATTTAGGTCTTTCATCCATTTTGCGTTTATCTTTATGTGTGGTATAAAAGAATGGTCGAGTTTCATTCTTCTATATATAGCTGTACAATTTTCTCAGCACCATTTATTGAAGAGACTGTCTTTTTTCCACTGGTATTTTTTCCTGCTTTGTCGAAGATTAGTTGACCATAGAGTTGAGGGTCCATATCTAGACTCTCTGCTCTGTTCCATTGGCCTATGTGTCTGTTTTTGTGCCAGTACCATGCTGCCTTGGTGATCACATCTTTGTAGTAAAGCTTGAAATCAGGCAACATGAAGCCTCCAGCTTTGTTGTTCTTTTTCAACATTTCCTTAGCGATCCAGGACCTTTTCTGGTTTCATACAAATTTTAGGATTGTTTGTTGCAGCAGTTTGAAAAATGCCAGAGGATATTTGATCGGGATGGCGTGTTGAAAGTATAGATTGCTCTGGGCAGCATAGACATTTTAACAATGTTTATTCTTCCGTTCCATGAACATGGAATGTTTTCCCATCTTTTTGTGTCTTCTTCAATTTCTTTCATGAGTGTTCTGTGATTTCTAGAGTATAGAGCCTTTACCTCTTTGGTTAGGTTTACTCCAAAATATCTTATGGGTTCTGGTTCTGTTATAAATGAAATCAATCCTCTAATTTCTCTTTCTATAGTTACATTGTTAGTGTATAAAAAAAGCAACGGATTTCTGTGCATTGATTTTGTATCCTGACACATTACTGAATTGCTGTATGAGTTCTAATAACTTAAGGGTGGAGTCTTTTGGGGTTTCCACATAAAGAATCATGTCATCTGTGAAGAGAGAGAGTTTGACTTCTTCTTTGCCAATTTGAATACCTTTTATTTCTTTTTGAGGTCTGATTGCTGTTGCTAGGACTTCTAGTACTATCTTGAACAACAGTGGTGAGAATGGGCATCTTTGTCATGTTCCTGATCTTAAGGGAAAGGCTCTCATCTTTTCCCCCACTGAACATAATATTCACTGTGGGCTTTTCGTATATAGTTTTTATGAAATTGAAGAATGTTTCCTCTATCCCTATACTCTGAAGAGTTTTAATCAGGAAAGGATGCTGTATTTTGTCAAATGTTTTTCTGCATCAATTGAGAGGACCATGTGGTTCTTGTCTCTTCTCTTATTGATTTGTTCTACCACATTGATTGATTTGCGAATGTTGAACCATCCTTGCATCCCAGGGATAAATCCCACCTGGTCATGATAGATAATCCTTTTAATGTACTATTGGATCCTATTAGCTAGAATCTTGTTGAGAATTTTTGTATCATCAGGGATATATTGGTCTGTAATTCTCCTTTTTGATGGGGTCTTTGCCTGGTTTGGGGACCAAGGTAATGCAGGCCTCACAGAATGAGTCTGGAAGTTTTCCTTCTGTTTCTGTTTTTTGAAACAGCTTCAGGAGTATAGGTATTTTTTCTTCTTTGAATATTTGGTAGAATTCCCTATGGAATGCATCAGCCCTTGACTCTTGTTTTTTGGGAGGTTTTTGATCACTGCCTCAATCTTGCTACTACTTATTGGTCTATTCAGGTTGTCAATTTCTTCCTGTTTAAGTCTTGAAAGTTTATAAGTTTTTAGGAATGCATCCATTTCTTCTAGGTTGCTTAATTTATTGGCTTATAGTTGTTGATAATAATTTCTAATAATTGTTTCTATTTCCTTGGTGTTAGTGATGGTCTCTCCCCCTTTAATTCATAATTTCGTTAATTTGGATCCTTTCTCTTCTCTCTTGGATAAGTCTGGTCAGTGGTTTATCGATCTTATTCTTTCAATGAACCAGCTTCTAGTTTTGTTGATATGTTCTGTATTTCTGGTTTCTAATTCATTGATCTCTGCTCTAATCTTAATTATTTCTCTTCCTATGCACAGCTCAGGCTTTATTTGTTGTTCTTTCTCCAGGTCTTTAAGGTGTAAAGTTAATTTGTGTATTTAGGATTTTTTCTATTTCTTTGAGTGAGGCTTGGGTGGCTATTATTTCCTCCTTAGGACTGCCTTTCCATATCCCATAGGTGTTGGACCAATGTGTTTTCATTCTCATTGCTTTCCATGAATTGCTTAAGCTCTTCTTTGATTTCCTGGTTGACCCCAATATTCTTGAGCAGGATGGTATTTAGCTTCCACCTGTTTGAATTTCTTCGAAACTTTTTCTTGTGATTGAGTTCCAGTTTCAAAGCATTGTAGTCTGAGAATATGCAGGGAATAATCTCAGGCTTTTAGTATCAGTTGAGACCTGATTTGTGACCCAGTATGTGGTCACAGTATGTGGTCTATTCTGGAGAAAGTTCCATGTGCACTCAAGAAGAATACGTATTCTTGTTTTAGGGTGTCATTTTATATATATATATATATATATATATATATATATA